>JAEQML010038526.1:0-90229 GCA_016904865.1 Pissodes strobi | reverse complement strand
TTTAACTTTGTTTTACCAAGAGACCTTAAATTTTTAAGGGTCTCACACTTCTACATTGATTTGTGCCAAGGTGCATTTTCGATGGTTCCCTATCCCTTAATGACACAAAATGCATTTCTGCCTTTAAACATCAACCGTTATACTAAACTCAATAGCATATTGCAACAAAGAGACCCATATTTTCTCGAAAATGCCAGCGAATCAGTCGATTTATCCTTTTGATAAACATCAGATCTCATGTTGTCATTTAATCCGTGCGATTCACTACAGAGTCGGCATTAGGTACAATCGACAGTGGAATTAGAGGATATTGCTATGTAAGGGAGTCTTTATTATCATCATGTTTTTTTTCTTAAATTTAATACGTTTCCATGTTTTTTACTATTTTTTTATATTATTTTCCTCCCTTTACATTTGCGTCACTATCTATTCAAAAGTTATCAAACCAGCGTCAAAGAGGTTGCCACAAAATGTGTATTACAAAATAATACTAAAAAAGTTTTAATACAATTGACTTATGGAAAGGAATTGCATTAAGAAGCGTTAAAAGTCCGCCTAATGATTTTACACAAGATTAAAAGAACCACATTTGAACCAAAAATGGTTTTGTGAATGTTTCGAGTGTTCGGATCACAAAATTTAAAAACTAACAATTCTACAGGATCATGAGGTCAAGGTACATTGTGGCAAAAAGGATTGGAAATCGAAATATATACAAACAGGAAATTTACGGTTAGACCCCGAAATATTCTAAAATAGGAAAATCCACACATCCGATCACACTAGAAATAAGAAATGCAAACCATTTCGCTTTAAGTTAAACCGTTTAAATTCTTTCGGGGTTTAGAGGAAGCAAAAATGTCACTTTAAAAGTCAATATGAAAGATAGTTTCCTGGTATTAAATTCCATTTAAATAAATGAATTTTATACATGCCCTGATTTATTATTGAAAATATTTTTAAAATATTGCAGAACTCAAAATATTAATCATTTTGTACATAATTCGGTGTTGCCAGACATGTTTGTCACACTGCATCAAACACATCTTTCTGTAAAATATGTTTCCATCATTCTAAAATGCATAAGTGTCAAAAATTATTTAATTTTTTTGCATGTACTTTTCATTGTTGGGTATCATGTAATAGGCTCCGAAACTTGCTATTTAAATTCAAGGGCGGATTTGGAACGTTAGTCTGGTGGAGGGGGATCTTAGCGCCCGATTAGAGATCTGTCAAAAGATTTTAGCGCCGCAGTCGGAAGTTTTTCGGGTCACATTTGCCATTTTTGCAAAATTATTCAAACGATAGAAATAATTATTTGTTACTATAACACAATTCACATATTATGTTCGACCAGACCTATAAGTAAATTTCGGTGTAGATACAAATTATTTTTTTTTGTAAATCACATATTTGAAAATTGGGAAATGCACACTTCCGACCACACTAGATAAAAAACGAAAACTGTTTCGCTCTATGTCAAACTATTTAGATCTTATGGGAGGTTTAAAGCATCCCCAAAAGTCAATATGGAAAATAACCTCCTCGTACTACAACAATCCATTTAAAAAATAAACTTGAAACATGCCCTGATTTTTGAGACACCCTGTTTTATGAAACTATGTTTAAAATATCGCAAAACTTACAATAAACATTCAGAGGAAATGTATCATTTTGTATATAATTCGATGTTAATTTTTTTTTATTTATTTAGCGTATGGGGGTGACATTCAATTATAGTCCCAGTAATCAGTCTCCTTGTTTGGTTTAGTTCTATTTCTACTTTTGTGGTGTGTGGCACTGTTGATCCAAACAGGAAGCAATTCTCCGCGACAGAGTGTACCAAGGTCAGAGCTACTGTCCGGAGTGTTGTTGTGCTGCAGCTCCCCATGTTGTTCCAGCAAGTTTGGCTATTATCTTATTGCGCGCAATCATTTTACCGGCTACGTTTCCAAGTTGTAGGTTGAATGTTAGTGATCGGTCGAGTGCCACGCCTAGATACTTGGGGGTTTTATTGTGGTTAAGGATCCTGCCATTGAATTCCACTCGCAGGGTATCATTTGCTTGTCGACTGGATAGATGGAAGCAGCAAACTTCTGTTTTTGAGGGGCTTGGACACAGCCTCCATTTTTTTAAGGAGTATCTAAGCTTGGCGAGGTATTCGTTCAAAGCAATTGATGATTTAAGATGGTGCTGGTATGAAATCGGCAAGTCGTCTGCATAGGCAAATTTCCTACACCTCGTTTCAGGTATATCAGCCGTATATAGATTAAACAGGAGTGGGACGAGCACCGAATCCTGCGGGAGGCCACCGTTCAGCTTCCTAGTACTGCTCCTAGCATCATTAACAAAGACTTGGAATAGTCTATTTGTTAATAGGTTGTTAATTAGATGGCACGTTTTCAGACATGGTATGACTCTGAGTAATTTGTATACTAGGCCTTCCCTCCACACGGTGCCATACGCTGCAGTAAGATCAATGAACGCTACAGATGTTTTCAGTCCCCTTTCAAACCCCGCTGAGTCGTCAGGGATAAGACTTGGTCAGTGCAGCTACGGCCATTCATAAACCAAGCCTGCTCTATGGGAATCACTGCATCAATTGCAGGACATAGACGGTTATGGAGCAGTCTTTCCAACAGCCTATAATAGCAGCTGAGGAGAGCTATAGGCTATAGGTCGGTAACTCTCGGGTAGCTCCTTTGGTTTTCCAGGTTTTAGAATACCAATAATTATCTTTTTTCTCTTAAAGGAAAAATGTAAAAATATCGTTTTATAGATACACAAATTAAGGTTTTATTTTTTTTCGAGAAAAAATATTTTTATATAGAAAAGCTGATAACTTGACGAAAATTTACGACAAAAACCATATAAGAGAAAGCTTTGGGAATGGTGGCGACTTTTATACAGGGTGAGCTAATTGAATTTAATCAATTCGCCATTTCAAGTTTTAACACGACATGTGACCACATAATATTTTCTTATTGGAAAACCAAATAATTTGGAACAATCAAACTTCTATGCATTAAAGAGAAGAGTTACGAGAACAATATACGAAAGAATCGCATCGATCCGATTGAAAATGTCGAATTGGGTGATTTTTTTATTTTTAGCTTGAAAAACCTAATTTAGCTATTTTTTTAAATCAATCTCAGATTTGTAGACCTCAATATCTCTGCTACAAAAAAGTTATATATCAATTTTCCGTATGAGATCATCGATTGTAAAAATTTCTTAAGTTTTTACGAATAATAGATAAATTTGCTTTTGATGCATTATGGAAAATTTCAAAGTAAACGTCTTTCAATATTTTAGCATGACATTTAGATTAAAACACATAAATTTATACATTTAGTTGCTGGAAAATGTGTCAAGATCGGAAAATTTAAACGTTTTTGGTAATTAGATGCAATTTCTATCGATTTTAAGGCAGATTTCGAGGTAAAATTTCACTGTCAGTATACCGGTGCGTATAATTTTGTTGGTAAGTACTTACGTAGATCTATTTGCCTGAAATCTCATTTAAAACAATTTGGAGCCGGGAAAATAGACCAGAAACGGAGACTTTGGGCTTTCCGGCGATTTTGTGGGAGACTTCGGGGTAAAATTTTATTTCAACATCGAAGTCTATGGCATTTGTGGAGAGTCAAAATTGCTGTGCGGTTCAAGACAAAGCTGAGAGGTTAGCGCCCATGCAATCGGCGTGCGCCTATATGTATCATTGTTTTAAATATAGCGCGATGTTTAACAAATTCTGAAAAATGGCCTTTATTTATTTATTTATTTTACTCGTTGTGTCTTTTACCTATATATTAATTATTATAACTCTAATATGTTTCTTAAATATTTAGTGTGTTTATTCTTAACTTTCACTTTGCATCTTTCGGAAAAGTGACTATTTTAGAGTATGTTTCTTTGTCAACGTACATCGTATAGTTAATTATTTTTGGCAAATTTTCACTTCGTATTTTGCTTTAGGATTTGGTGTTATTTTGGCTTTTTCCTATACTATTACTTAAACGTATTTTATAAGTATTATTTTGGATTTTTACAATCGAGTATTTTATTTTCGCGGCATTCTTGCCACAATGTATTTTTGCTAGTTGTCACTTTTTTATTTTAGTCAAAGATTATTTCAATTTTTACATAAACTTGTCATCTTTTTAAAATTTAGACACAGAGAATCAATGTTTACTATATTTTGGCTAATTTGGCAGAATGCATTTTATTTAAGTATTTAATTATCTATATATTATATATGGCCAATTCCGCTTCGTCGCAAGCGCCCCAAATTGTACCATTGTGTCAACAATTATTATTTCTTATCGTCGCTACATTATACTTTTGGAATGATTTTCATATAATACAGGATATGTTGATTAAAGAAAATGAAATATCAATTACGAATGTAAGCATTGTAATTTTGTTGGCATCGGTGGTGGTTGTAGGACTTTTTTTTGTGCAGACGTTAAAGTTATAATTCCTTAACTCTTACTTGGATTTTCTCCCATACCAGGTGGGTTAGCTGGGACTATTAAGGGCTCTATTCACTTTATCAAATTTGTTTCTTTTCCCTTGCAAGTTTTAAATGAAGATGTGCGGGGTTTATTTTTAATCGCATGACATAAAAGAAAATGGACACCGATTAATTATTACGTTAAGGTCATGAGAAGGGCCAAGCGACCATATTTCGAAAAAACATCCAATACCTCTCTGACCCTTCGGGCGGTATCGCATATCGCACCAGCCAGCAAAACCAAAACAATGTATCACAGATTTCTCCCCTCGTTCCCTTTTCAAGCGACCCTCTTCTGACAGAACCCCGGCGAAAATTTTGTAAAGACTAAAGTGGCTTGTCGTGATTAGGTCTCGGCTAAGACCATTATGAAGGTCCTCATTGTCAAATTTAAATTTGTTAAGGCCATGGGGTGTTGGACAATAAACCTTCGGAGTTTCGAGAAACTTTTGTATTTACGATACGTCATACGAGTTTTTTGTGCTGGAACTTTTAATCTTGGGCTGATGGATGATTTTTGATAAGGACTCTTTTCAGAATTCGTCATGCTCAGGGCGGATTTAGTTCAACGTACTGAATAAATAACAAACGAACATGAGAAGAAAAGAGTTCTCCCTATGCGTTTAAGGTGTCCTTTTCATAATCACTAAAACTTTTTTTTAAATATTACAAGAGATGTAAGTTGGTAGGTCGCTATTAGTACTAATACGAATTTCGACCGTTATATACCGTTGTTGTCGTAATAGCAAAGATGGAGTAAAAAACTGGCCAATTTAACTTTAACAGTAATAATGCATTGCATTTGACTATTTGACAAGATAAAGTGTTCATTAATTAATTTCAAACATATTAGTTTGGGTCGATCTTTTCAGTAGGTTCAAAAAGGACCTGATATTTATATCGTTGTACATGTAATTATTTTTTAAATATTTCCCTTAAAATAATCATAGAATTCAGATATTCAGGTTGCAATATGTCCAGCTTTTATCATCTTGTTATTGAGAAACTTCTTAATGAACATGAAAAAACGTTTCTGCAGAATGCCAAAATGCCTAAAATGATGCTTTAATTTATGAATGGGGGATTTGTTTTCACTTCTAATTTTAATTGAATGCTATTATTAGATAGAAATATATCTGTAAATGTTCCAAGTTAACTAGTATCTCAAAAGTGAGCAGGAGGAGCTCCACTCCTTTTGGGACCACAACATTTTCAATATATCGAAATGCTACAGAAATATCCCGTTCCTGATTTAGTATAACATCGGCGAATTACAAGCAAAACACATTACGTAGTTTCTCCTGTTTTGAGTTATTTATGCAATTTGGTCACATTTTATGTATTCTCTTTATGGCAAAATCCACTGGGTCATTCGAGACCTTCTAAGTGTTTCATTTTGCAATAATCGTATTTCCAAGTCAGTAATAAGTTATTTTGTTCTGGCAAAATAAACTAACTGACTTGGTATATATTTCTTGTAAGCATTTTATGTAGACGCGACGCGAAATGGCGACTTAATGTATTTTACTGGATAGAATCAGATAAACCTGTAAACAAGTCGTTATTTATTTGTAATTTTTAGCGAACAGATCAGTTTCTCTTGTGCAGTGTTTGAGTGACGTGCATAATGAAGCGCGTTGACAAAATATTTGAACAATTAAGGGTCCAGCAAAGTTGGGGTGGTAAGTTCGTAGGGTTGAAGATAAATACTAAGTCCTTGTTATATTTATTTTAGGTGTTTTATTTGTTCGCAATACCAAAATTCTTTCGATATACCAATATTTACAAAGATGTTATTTGTTCCGATTATTAACGAGAATGTAAAGACTTGAAATTTATTGGACTACATTATTTTATTGTTTTATCTTTTCTTTACAGAATTCAATCCACAAGAGCGTCTAGGAGACCTAGATAATGAAAAACTTACACCACATTAACTCCTGTGAAGGCAGATGATTTTTTCCAGGTTAAGAAATAATAATATAATATGATGCCAGGAATAAGTACGACATCTTTGTAATAATTTATTCGCTTTATTTTCGAAAACTTGAACTCATTTTAAAACTTTAAATTTTTGCAAATGAATTATTTTGAAGTATCCTTCAGCGTTATTGTGTTGAAAAAATAATTCTACTGTTCAAAACAAATATCGCGTTGTTTTTCTTAATTTTTTTTGTTGTGTCATATGTTTCTCTAGAAACAAGGCTCAAGAGTACAACTGCATATATTGACTTCCTAGTCAGTGCCACAAAATAGTGTTCCTCGGGACTTAAGTTGATCCATGTTTCGATATCCAAGGTATTACGAACTGTATCCAAACTATAGATGTACCTGAATCTGGCAACCTCGGATCAATGAAATATGACTCAGAAATGGAGGACTCTGATGATTCTTTAAAAGATAGAGACTATAAACCAGAAAATGACAATCTTAGTTCAACAACAAGTGAAGAAAGCAGCGAAGATGAAGAGGTTAAAGCTGAACCTGTTGCACAAACTAGCTTAAAGAAAACTAAATGGGACACTGCCAGATCTTCAAATTGAAAAGGAAGTATCGAAAAGAATATTGAGGTCATATTTGTGTAATTTTAATGTGACCATGCAGATTTTGAAATTGTTATGTATGCAGATGATGCTGTAATTGATTCAGATTATGCAACACTAGAAGAAAAAGCAACAAAAGTGATTGGTCAGTAAGATCGGTGGTACATTGCTTTTTAATATAAAGAAAATAAACATAAACATTTTTGTTGACGAAGCATTTAATTAGATAGACGAAATAGTTGTAGAATACAATAATTATTAATGAAATAAAAATTCTAGCTCCCGGTTGTATGATGAAAGTCAAATACAATAGCTGTATAGGAGATTGAATCCGGTTTTTGATAAAACCCCGAACTATGTGTTCTTGGGGCGCTTTCATTTAGTCATGACTTATGTAATTCACTTATAAAATATTACTTACATTACTAATCCTATCTTCAAAGAAAGATTACTACCTATAGCGTAAGGTAAGATTTGGGATAGTTTGGGTTATATTTATTAGCCTATTTTATAGGGAAATTACATTGCTTAATATTTTGCCTGACAAATGTAAGTATTAAAAAAGAACGATTTTATGTGCTTTAATAATTAATGAAATTATTTTATTAAAATTGTGCCTGTCATCGTAATTATATTTTATTTTTATGTCCTTAGTGTATAATGTAATGAGTTTTGTTTTTATTTTTTTTTATACAACGTACAGTGTGAGATTGTTCATCATTAAGCTCATTGAATATAACTTAAGTATTAAGAATTAGACTTTGCTTTAGATTGCTATTATAACAATATACAATTATTATCTAAATGTTAAATTACTTTTTTATTTAATGGTCTTTTAATAGCTTCTTACCTAAATTACGCTTTAAATTCGGAGAAAGTGTCAAGAGACGTTTCAGTGATTTATATAGCGAATAAATGAATACACTAACACCTGCCCAAGATTCCTAGTATCTTTGACTCTTCCTAAAATACTGAAGGCAAAAACATTTACAGATGACGAACAAAACGAATGCCTTCACCTATTTCTACAGAATTTGATCTCATTGAATGCATTATTTTAATCTATTTAGAAAAGTGGTGTGCCTGCTGAGAGAGTCAAAGGCAACGGGGTTCATAGAACCTTCTTACGATGTGCCATATTTAATCTTTTGGTACCAACAGCATGGTTACTGTTTGTGACATTTTCAAATTAATTTCCTTATTGAAGCTAGGTAATTGTTATTTGCCAAATAATTTCGAGTTTGTATAATAATTGCTATTTGCCAAATAATTTGTATAATAATTGCTATTTGCCAAATAATTTGGGGTTTGTATAATAATCATTAATCTACAATTTCTTTAACGTGAATGGTGATATTTCAAGTATCAATTTTATCCTGGAATACCCAATTTGTTTTAACGTGAAAGGTAATATTTCAAGTATCAATTTCATCGTGAAATCCCCAACTAAATAATAATCGAATTTCAAATTATCATCATCAGGTGTTCGATTGAACCAGGATTGTCAAAGGCAGTCATTTAAAACCGCTGTTGACAATATTTATTCATTTCAGAATCAGCGTTTTTTTATGCAGGGAAATCACGAATTTTGAATTAGCAAATCAGAAAACAGTTTATATACAGTAATTATTAACCTACAATTTTCTTTTATATAAATGGTAATATTTCAAGTGTCTGTTTCGTCGTGGCACTAAAATCCCCAATTAAATGTTAATTGAATTGCAAATTATCATCATCAAGAGTTCGATTTAACCAGAATTTAAACATACGGTCTTTTCAAGCCGCTATTGAAAACATTTATTCCTTTCAGTGCCAACAGTGTCTACAGAGCTTTTTTTAACAGGATAACTAAATATTTTATACACTGTGGGCAAAATTAAATTGGAACCCTCTTTAATGCTTAATAACTTTTTTATTTTCAAAGGATTTTTTATCATTTTTGGATATGTCATGGCCTAAGGTATTAGGATTAAAAAGAACTTTGCAAAGACGGTCTACTTCAGTGGGGTACAGAAAAGGGAGTATTTTTCAAAACCAATGTATTTCAGGTCGTTGCAAAAATCGACCAAATGAAATAAAGATGTAAAAATGGGCAAAAAAGATTTGAAAGGGTTCGGAATATTGACCATTAAAAAACCAGGTTAATACAAACAAAATTAAAATTGATACTTTAATTTTGATAAAATCATGTCTTGTGGGCCAAGTTAAATTGGATCCTTTTTTAATGCTTAATGACCTTTTATTTTCAAAGGATTTTTTTTTATTTTTGGATTTGTTATGGCCTAAGGTATTGGGATTAAAAAGAACTTTGCAAAGACGGTCTACAGTGGCGCACTGATAAGGGAGTATTTTTCAAAACCAATGTATTTCAGGTCGTTGCAAAAATCGGCCAAATGAAATAAAGATGTAGAAATGGGCAAAAAAGACTTGAAAGGGTTCGGAATATTGACCATTAAAAAACTAGGTCAATACAATCGAAAATAAAAATTGATACATTAATTTTGGAAAAACCATGTCTTGTGGGCCAAGTTCAGTGGCGTGCACACAATGAAAGCACAAATGCATTGCCTACCCTGATGTTTTGACATTTTTTATATATTTCCATTTAATTTTAATCCCGATAATATACATTATAATTTTACTAATAAGTAGATATAATCCAAATTTAAAAAGCTTATCTTAAGCGCCAATTAAAATATTAATTATATTATAGAAAAACATTACAGTCTACCACTCATATTACGCTACCTATATTAAACGGAATAATATTCTCCGACGGCAACCGCTAAAAAGCATTCCATAACAAACCGAAGGCATGCATTCATACCGTCAATACTGGATTTACTACGGAAGGGAAAAGCAGTGCTTAAAAAAGGACAGCCAAATGAAACGTTACATAAAAAGAAAAGAGACAAAGCATGCGAAGATGGTCCGGGCCGCCCGACGACGCGACGCAACGATAAGTGCTGTTGCCAAAATGTGCTCTCTTTAATTAATATTTTGGTTTGATAGACATTCTTTTTTACCAAGGATCATATTATTATTGTTTTTTTTGCGCTTTAGTAATGGGTTTGAAAGCGATTACCGGTACATCATTACAGGGTTTGGTTAAGAAAGCTTTATTATTTAATAATGTTTAAAATTACAGTACATGGGGCATCCCTCAATTTATTAATATTTCGATATCTGGGTATTAATAACGCCATGCATTTTTTTGCAAGAAACTGAAACCCGATAATACAACACCGGCATTGGCCAGCCATAAATAAGAATAACCTCAGGTTTCCTTTTCTATGTGCTCTATTCTTGTGTGAGATTGAAATTTGACGCCCTGCGCTTTTAGTTATAGTTTTGAAAGTTTAGTTAGTTTAGTACCTATACAAGGGGTTGTTGTTTTCTTTGTGGGTTAGTTTTGTTGGTTAGAAAGAAAACCTCGATATTTTAATAAAAAAATCCATGACAATTATTAGTGGCTCTGCAGGTGTCGTCATAAAATTAAAATGTATTGTTGGCTATGCTTACTCTTTGGCGAAGAAGGAAATTGTAGAGTAAACGTGGGTATATTGATGTAAATAATGTGTCAAATGTCTCAGAAAAACAAGGCCAGTCCACTAACCATTTACAACGCGTTTTCTTTGCATAGTTTTGACGAAACTCGAATTGAAAAAGCTTTATGCCTAAATTTTTTGGAGCCTCAAAATGGACGTTTTTGGGCGTGGCACCTAAAAAAAAATTCTACCTACAGCGGCGCCTGCAGCGGGCTTACTCCTTCTGTATCATTTTCTATTATGTTGCCTACCCTCTCATAATGGCACTGCACGCCACTGGCCAAGTTAAATTGGATCTTTTTTAATGCTTAATGATCTTTTATTTTCAAAAGATTTTTTATCATTTTTGGACATATCATGGCCTAAGATTCAAAAAGATATTTGTAAAGCGGGTCTACTTCAGTGGCGTACATTAAAATTTAAAATAATTTTTTTTTATTTAAAAAAATTTAAGTAGATTCAAAATGTCTGTACGCCAATGAAGTAGACCCGTTTTGCAAAGTTCTCTTTAATTCTAATGTCTTAGGCCATAACATATCCAAAAATGATAAAAAATCCTTTGCAAATAAAAAGTCACTAAGCATTAAAAAGGATCCAATTTAATTTGGCCCACGAGACATGGCTTTACCAAAATTAAGGTATAAATTTCAATTTTGTTTGTAGTGACCTGGTTTTTTAATGGTAAATATTCCGAACCGTTTCAAATATTTTTTGCCCATTTTTACATCTATATTTCATTTGGCCGATTTTTGCAACGACCTGAAATACATTGGTTTGGAAAAATACCCCCTTTTATGTACGCCACTGAAGTAGAGCCTCTTTGTAAAGTTCTTTTTAATCCCAATACCTTAGGCCATAACATATCCAAAAATGATAGAAAAGCCTTTGACAATAAAAAAGTTATCAAGCATTAAAGAAGGTTCCAATTTAATTTTGCCCACAGTGTATATGCTGGTGCGAAAAAAAGGCGAGAAATATTACCAAAATTAATTTAAATATTAATTACTCTTAGGAGGTTGCGTGAGCCAGTTGACAATAGGGATAGAACAGGATGTCCGGTTATAATGGATAACATTTTTATTTGACGTTTGGGGAAAATAAAATACAAAAGTTGTAAGCTATCTCGTTGTGCATATTTTAAAAATAATTTCAATTATACAGGGTGCTTCATAGAAACCTGGCGTTCGTTTTTTCTTAAATAGAATGCCCTATATATAATTCTATTTTTCAATTCTACCCAAGTATCTAGACATCTTTTGTAATAAATGCTATAGCTCTAAATTCAATTGTTTTCGAGATATTGAGATCTGAACAATTACTTTTTTATCACTTTGAATAGCTGTGGAATCCAAACGGCTGAACTTCGAGCAAAACGGATTGCACTTTCCTATTTTAACTTTTAATGATCTATCATCAGACATCAACTTCCGGTAAACAGGAAGTTGTCCAAAACCGGAAAACTAACTTCCGGTTTATAATGATAGATAATTAAAAGCTAAGATAGGAAAGTGCAGTTCGTTTTGCTCCAAGTTCAGCCGTTTGGATTCCACAGCTATTCAAAGTGATGAAAATGTAATTTTTGAAATGTCAATATCTCGAAAACAATTGAATTTAGAGCTATAGCATTTATTACAAAAGATGTCTCGATACTTGAGTAGAATTGAAAAATGGAATAATATACAGGGCATTCTATTTAAGCAAAGTCAAAAAACGAACGCCAGGTTTTTATGAAGTACCCTGTATAATTGCAAATATTTTAAAAATATGCACCACGACATATCTTACAACTTTTGTATTTAACATTTTTTCCCAAACGTCAAATAAAAATGTTAAAGGGGGGGTCCATGTACCCTGTACGTGTTCTATCAACTGAAACATCCTGTATTCAAATTAATCTATTTTTTGCGGAGATGGTGGACGTTGAACTTTTAGCGCTGTAGGTTGTAGTTTTCGGGAAAGACGTTACTCGGAAGTTCGTTCCAGACTGAGACAGTCCTCCACATAAAGGAGTCCCATATCAGCCACGTCATAGGTGTTCGCAACTGAATCGTATGATGATGAGCAGCTTGTGTCTGACGGATGTTTCTGTTTGGCACAACTCTATACGGAATCATAAGTGCCAGCTCGTTCGGAGACCTTTCATAGTAGTATCGGTAGTAAAGAGATAGGTCCGCCACTTTTCTTCGATGTGCAAGGCTATTAAGGTGTTTAGTCAACTCTGGGTCATCCACAAGACGGACTCTCCTCTGTATGGAGTTCAATATCTTGAGCAAGTGTTTAAGTGCCGAGCTCCACACATGCGAACAGTATTCCAGAGATGGTCTTATCTGGGCCTTATAAAGCAGTAAGAGCTGATGAGGTGTATACAACTTTTTTGCTCTACAGAGTGCTTCTAGCTTTTGTGCTTGGCAATTTTGGTGACGTGATTACGCCAAGACATGTTCTTTTCCACGTTAACGCCCAGCAAGCTTATAGATGAGGGCAGAGTCAGTGTTTGTCCTGTCATTGATAAGTCAGGTCCTGCGCTGTATGCTTTTTTTGAGAAGACAGCTGCTTGAGTCTTTCCTGCGTTAAACTGGACATTGTTTTCCTCACTTCATTCCACGATGGCGTTCAATTCCTCATTGATGGCAGCAATCTGATTTTCCCGCTCGCGTTGGAAACGAGCAGCGGTCATTGGAGTCCGCGACATGAATGAGGATATAACAGTGCTGTCGTCTGCAAGGCTGTAAATAGAATTGCTTGTCTTGTCTAAGAGATCGTTGATATAAAGTAGGAACAATGTGGGAGACAATATACACCTTTAACGAACTCCGGCATTGATTTTAAATTCCTCCGAGAGATATATCCATCAATACCAACTCGGATACTTCGATCCCTTAAGAAATTGGAAAGCCATAGAAGAAATATATGCGTAAACTTTATTCTTGGCTTATTTTATTTTTCTTCCGGGAATTTACTGTTTACATTATTTAATATTTTTTCTATTCATCGATTATTAATATTGGATATAAACAACGTATACTTATCAATAAATTTACCGGAGAAATACTGATCCATAGAAAAACAAGAACTCTATAGAAATGTAACTAATTTATAGAACGTCGAATTTTATCCATTGTGCAAAAATAGCACGCAACCTTATGAAAATTGATCTTGATTTATCGCGTTTGATTTAAGATAGATGGAGTTAATTGATAGAAGGATTGTTTTTTGAAAATTTGGCTGCTTTGCTAAAAAAATATTACTCGGTACATCTATATCGCGGTCTTGTCACTTTCATCTAAAAGTCATCGAATATTTAAACAATCGGTATAATATTGTTATTATAGGCATAAAAACATTTTTTATGTGTCACTATTGCGAGTTAAAATTTTCCGCTATTCAATACAAAGTCTTCTATTTAAAAACCCGATGTTACTGCTATGTTTAGACACGATCGGCAAAGCAGCATGGCGGGAAACGTGATGTTGATCAAGATCTCGGGAGAAGAAATGTGGAAAAAAAAGTGTGTCCATTGCAAAAAGAAAGTTGTATTGGCTCCTACTAAGTGTAAAAAGTGTAAAAACGTGTGTACAAGTTCCTGAAGAGAATTCTAACCTCGAAAAACATCCAGAAGCTTACGATGACTTTTTGATGCTAAAAAGGAAATTTGAGCAGATGGAGGTAAAATATACCGCTCTGGAAGCAGAAGTCAAAAGCTTAAAAGTAGAGATATCAACTTTAGAAGAATCTCTAGATGAAAAAACACAAAAAAAGGGATTATCCGTCAGGGAAAATCTAGAAGTGTTGACAACACCGCAACATCAACCATTCGACCCAAAGTCAGCTGAAAACCCGCCTGAAGATCTGGCATTAGCTACAATAGTAACACCGACATCAACTATGGCCATAATTATATATCCACTAACAAGGCCGATCAACTTGTGCTTTAGGGAAAACACCTTCCCAGATATACTGAAAAGAGCAAAGGATATACCAATTTTCAAAAAGGGTGACAAAAAAGATATATCAAATTACAGACCAATTAGTTTGCTCCCAATAATTTAAAAAATTGTTGAGAAGTGCATGACCATACGAATGGTGAATTTCTTAGAGGATAAGGGCTGTTTTACGGATGGTCAGTTTCGTAAGAAGAGAAACACTGTGTTGGGAATTTTGGTTCTGGTGGAAAGGATTCTTGATTCCTTTGAGTGTATGGAATATAGAACTGTCCTTTTTTGTGATCTGAGCAAAGCCTTTGACTGTGTCACCCACAGTCTCCTACTGCAAAAGCTTACATATTAAAATTTTACAAATAATAATGTATCTCTTTTAAAATCTTATTTACAGAATAGGACCCAAGTTGAGAAAGTGGGGGTGGAGGAGTGACGTCTGCTGTGAGTGTACTAAATATTGATGTTCCCCAAGGGTCAATCCTGGACCCCATACAATTCTAGATTTACATTAATGGTCTGTCTTTTGGTGAGACGAGGGCTACATACATGCTCTTTGTGGACGACACCACCGCTTCCCTTTCAGCGAGCACTTTGGAAGAGGCTACAAGGGGGCTGGGTGTGGCACGGTCAGTGGCTGAGGACTGGTTTAGTGCCAGCAGGCTGCTTCTGAATCAGGCCAAGACACAGCAATTAGTGTTTTCACTTAGAAACATGGGTGAGGTTAATGATGGAGCATCACACGTGGGATTCCTGGGTGTGGTGATAGATCAGGAACTTAAATAGCATACCCAGATTGAGCAGATTGCCAAGAAGCTTGGAAGCGGTCAAGCGTATTTTTGGGCTCCAGAGGAAGGCTGTGCGGTTTGTGTCGGGATTGGGATTCAGGGAGGACTGTAAACAGGCCTTTACTGCCCTTGTCATCTTAACTTTCCCATCCCAGTACATCCTGGATAGCTTGACACATGTTAAATCCAATAGGGGAACATACCGAATGCATAGTGAAGTCCACTAACCCAAACTAACCCAAGATATTTGGGAATCAACTTTTTTAACCATTTGCCAAAAAGTATCAAACAACTGCCTGAAAATAACATTAGGGGTAAAATAAAACAAATTTTTAATAGATAATGCATTTTATTCTTATGAAGAATTCTTGAATTTTAACTTCAATGTTTTGTAATTTTGATACTTTATAGTGTATGTAATGTAATTTTTAGTAATGTAACATTTTTTAAATGTCAGTTCGTGGGTATGCGCCCAGGCTGTGTATATTTCACATTAAATATGATTTTGATTTTGATTGCTGATAATATTTTAAATACGCTCCGCGGAACTCCAGAAACCTGGATCCTGTATAAGGCGAACGTCTAAGCCAAAATTTATAAAAGAATGTTCGGTGGCTAAACGCTTTTCGTCGTATCTGTTATATGGCTGCCGTGATAAAACCCAAAGGGTCGAAACTAGTCAACTTATATACCTATCCACAGATTTTTTTTTCACTCACTATTGTTGTCATTATTTTGGACCACTAAGGGCAGACTGCGTTATGTCCTCCTCCCCCCATAATTTTTTGAAAGAGTCAAATTGGAAAATTGACACTTCGGTTCGTTTCGGTATCCAATTGACAAATAAAAATGTAAGATGATCGTTAAGTGCCATTTTGAAATGAGACTTTAACTGGATGTCTTGCGCTACATTATTTTGAAGCTCTAAACGAACGCTTTATAACCAGATAGTATTTTCACTTAATACGGCATTAGTGAATGTTATTAAGTAAGAGAAAACTTACGCATTCAGCTCAAAAAATGCTGGAAATGAAGGCAAATGTTTGTTATCTTTTGACGTAAATCCGGAATGGAAGCAGGTTCTATCTCAAACACTTATTGTTGTTGACAATGATAAAAAACGTTATCTTGTATTGAAAGAATTTTATAATGTGTTAGTGCTATTAGGCTAAAATATTTTAATTGGGTTGTTGTCTTTGAAAAGGCCAATTCCAGTCCATTTGAAAAAAAAATGGTCATTTTCCAGACCGCCCTATTTATAGAAAATATCTAGGGAACTTGTAGCTAAGTTTATAGACCTAAGTAGCGGGAATAACAAAAAGCCATCCACATATCCTGAAGACAAAAATGATGTTATTGATAAAATTGTAGACAACCCCAACAAAATGTTTTCAATAACTCAATTACGGTAATCTATAATGAAAGTAGCTATGATATACAGTTAGGTAAAGGTATATTCGATGAATATCATTACAGTAAAACTGAATATCCCTAAAGAAAATATGGGAAGAAACAGGCGTAGGTATATATGCCGATAAAATATAACCTAAAGCTATTTATCGGTAAACTCGTTAGGTAAGAACAGTAAGCTCATTAAACAAAAACGAAAAAATGGCGATAATATAAACGATATAAACAGCAAACAACCTACAGTCGTTTAACGGTAATTCATTAATCAAAATGATATACAACGATAATACATACGATAAGGAATTCATTAACATAATGATATATAACGATAAGGAACATCATTAAACAAAATGATATATAACGATAAGGAAAGCAAATGACATACAGTCGCTTAATGGTAATTCATTACTCAAAATGATATACAAGGATAATACATACGATAAGGGAAGTAAACGACCTACAGTCGTTTAACGGTAATTCATTAATCAAAATGATATATAAAGATACGATATATAAAAAGTCGGTAATAAGAAACAAAGTAGCTTTACTTGTATCTAATAGATTTGTGGACACTGTCATTTCCTGCGAAGGTACGTCTCCACCATGTGGTCGTATCACCTTGACAAAAAAAACTCGGTACCGGTAAATGGCACCATGTCATCCTTGCAAAATCCAAATGGTACATCAGTTAACCACAGATGGGCCAGACAGAAGAGTAGAATTTTGCGAAATAATGACGGAAATATATGAATGTACACTTTTTTTAATGGTAAATTCCGTAAACAAAATTGTCGGTGTCGGGTGACCAAAATCCGCATACCAAGAATCCACAAAAAAAATCATGTTTGAGCTAGGATATTAGGAAACCACATCGTAGGACCTGTATTCATCGAACAAAACTTAACAGGAGAATTGTATTTAGGTATCCACTCATCACCGACTTCATTGAGGAGGATCCAAGTAAATTCGACATGGAAATTATATTCCAACAGGATGAAGCTCCTCCACATTACTCTAGAAATATGCGTAGCTATTTAGATACTAATTTTTATCGTCGATAGATTGATCGTCGGGATCCTAGGGATTGGCTGGCTCGATCACCCTATTAGACACCGTTCGACTTCTTTTCATGGGAGTATTTCAAACAAAGGGAGTTTGAGACGGAACCTGGCTTCTATTCTGGATTTAAGTCAAAGGATAACAAACATTTGTCAAAATGACTTTACTGTATTTGAAAATGTTCGTCGAGAAATCTCAGTCATATGTCAAGAGGTACATGACCTTCACTTCCAGCATCTTTTGCGTAAGATTTTGTCTCTTACTTAATAACAGCCATTTTGTATTGAGTGAAGATGCTGATTTAATATTCTAGGGTTATAAAGTACTCGCTTAAAGCTTTAAAATGATGTAGCCCAAGCTACCCCTTCCCATCAAAGTGTCATTTCAAGATGACAGCGGTCATCTTGAATTTTGTATTTGTTAATTTGACATTAAAACGTAGTATTTATGTAACCATTACTCGATCCAAAATATCTAATTTGATTCGTTTAAAAGGCATTAGGTACTTGGCTTAAATTATACCAAGCTTTGGTTTGCCTTAACTACGTAGATATTTAACAAACGATTCTGCATTTTGGCAAATATTTTCTGTAGTTATGCTGGTTGGTTATATGATTTTTTTCGAATAGTTTGACTTCGATTTCTTGTCCATTTAACTGCAATTGGCGCCTTTGGCGGTATGACTTAAGAAAAAATACAAAAATAGATTACGACTTAGCTTAACATAGATATTTATTAGAGAAACACATTGATAAAATAAAATTACTAAAATTAGCAGTCAAAAATCTTCAAAGTTGAAAACTCTTATTTTTTTATATTCCAAAATGTTTTAATGTTTATATTCTTATTTAAAAAATGGCCAACTAACCCAAATTAAAATCTTGCTTTAAAAAAACCACAAGATTTAAGTAAAGGCAAATTAATTTTTTTAAAAGATATAGCTAGTGGTACATCTGTTAAAAGCAACATTTACAGATTTGAGAAAAACGTAATTTCTAGCCAATAAAACTATTATAAGGGAGTAATATGAACTTAACAGTAAGTACGTTCATTAAAAAACTATTAAAATTATCACGTACCTACTGAAAAGGGTATATCTCGAGTTATTATTGCCGATGAAATGAGGCGATGCACGTTGCGATAGCTAATGCTTTAATTTATAATAAAATATGCCTATAATTCCCTTATTTTACATTACTTTAGTAGAAGTCTAAAAATAGCGCATATGATAATAATTGAATTGTTGAAATGATTGATTTATCAGTTGAATAATTATTGCCGTAATTTTATTAAAGTTGATCAAAATTGTGAGAATGATTACAATTGGCACAAATAACTACCTATGTGTTAAAAACACAAAATTAGCTATTATTCTGAGAAGCAAATTACAAATTGAATCTTGCTATTATTCTCGCCGAACAATACTACAAGTTAAACTATTGTGTTCGAAACGCAATTACTTTCTACTTCGAGTAACAATTCTAACGACCAGTCCCTAAACCGAATAACTTTGGCCATATTTTCGTTTTAGGCGCACTAATAAATCTAAATATATATACCCCACCCATATTCTGCTTTAAGTAAGGAGCTTAGTGAATAAAATAATTGTAAAAAAGCCCTGCAAGGCCGTTATTACAATGGTAAATTATACGGAGATATGAATAGGCCCCGCAGGAAGCCGCATGGTCGGATCGGAAAGCAAAGAAAAGAATTTAACGATCGCCTAAAATACGCCTGTCCATGCTCGATACAATGAACGTGAATTATAGTGCTTTCCTGGCACTCCTTGATGGTCTATTGTGTTTTATAATATCACGGTTCGATTTGTGAACTGTATATTAAAAGGAAATTTCGTATCTTGTAACATTTACGAATGTAGGAACTTATATTTCCCATTTTGTAGATTCTATGAATAAGGCTTTTTCAAAAGCAAATTCAAACGCAACTTTTATG
The DNA here is from genome assembly GCA_016904865.1 of Pissodes strobi. NCBI lineage: Eukaryota > Metazoa > Arthropoda > Insecta > Coleoptera > Curculionidae > Pissodes > Pissodes strobi. The sequence goes on along the minus strand of JAEQML010038526.1, from coordinate 70,477 downwards.
TTCTGCCGATAACACAGTCAGTAGCGTTTTAATAGTTTTAATAATATAGAATATTTGGACACAGAAGCCCAGCTTTTAAAGACTACTACACTTATTAATATAATCTCAAACATTCTTTCAATTCTGCAAATACTCAGATACTTTAATTATAGAAACTTTCCTAACATACAGTGTGGAAAAAAAGTATGGACTACCCTTAATAATTACGCTATCTTTAGGTTTTATGAGAAACGCTCGAACACGTCAATTTAGTTTTTCAGTTACCCACATTCTGACTGAATTCATTTGTTTTTTTATTGACACCTGTCAAAAATATGACGTCATCGACTATTTTTTTAAATGGTAGTATATGACATGTGATACATCATTTGAAAGGTCTTTTCTCACTCACTATGTTCCTAGATTTGTGGGTGATTCTGTAACGCCGTTTCAAAATGGCGACCGTTCAAAAGTAAAAATTATCCTAAGTTAACTTCCAGTAAAAAGAAATCTCTTATTTGTAAAAAAAACTATTAATCAATTGTCAATCACACTAAGAAAGTCCTAAGAATGTATCATGTGCTAACATTAGTAAGTTTTTACTCTCATTGCCTTGTATTCAATTTTTTTTCTTTTTATAAACAAAAAATGTCGCTCAGTGAAAAAGACCGTATTGAAACTCTTATGATGGTTGGTTACGGAGATCGTCGCAGATCTACTAACGAGGTACGTGAACTTTTTAATCAAATTCAGCCAGACAGAATGCCGATTTTGCAATCCACCGTTTGCAAGATTTTTAAGAAAATATGAGGAACATGGCCATGTTAAAAATTTACCTAAAAGTGGAAAGCCGAAGGTACATGAAAATATTGAGCTTGACGTCCTATTGGCTGTTGAAAAAAATCCGCATAGAGCCAGTCGGCAAATAGCACTTGATATGGGATTAAGTCACAAATCTGTGCAAACAATTTGGCATAAAGAAAAATGCCACCGTTACAACTGGTACACGAATTAAATGAGGATGATTTCGACCGAAGACTGCAATTCTGCGAAATTATGCAACCAATTTCTCATCAAGATGAAAACTTGTCCGCAAATATTTTAGATGAAGCAACTTTTTACCTTAACCGTATTGTAAAAAGCAAAATTGTCGATATTGGTCCAAAGAAAATCCACGATGGATTCAAGAAGCTCATAAGCAATCACCTGGAGAAACTTAATGTATGGGCAGGCATATTGAAAGGTAAAGTGTTAGAACCAATTTTATTTGAGGGAAATCTTACTGGTGAAGCTTACTTCAATTCTTTGCAGTTTGATCTGTTGTCAGCTTTAGTCACTCTTTATCTTGACCACAATAATCCCGATTTGCCCAGTCCAAACATTTGGCCACTACAAACTATGCAAGAGAAGTTCGGAAATATCTCGATTTAATGTTTCCAGGAAAATGGATTGGACGACGGGGTCACGTTGAATGGCCACACAGGTCACCTGATATAACCCCTTTGGAATTTTTTTCGTGGGGGTTATTTGAAATCTAAGGTTTTTTTTTAAATAGGCCAATAAATATTGATGATTTAAAGTGCCACATAAGAATGATAATACGAAATATTTGACTAGAAATATTACACAGTGTACAAGATTATGTTTCTAGACTTGGCACTGTCAAGTAGTCAGCGGACATCACCTTCAGCATTTACTGAAACAAGTTTTTCCATTTAGTGTTTTATTCTTAGCAAATCTTTTTTATTTTAATATTATTTCTCTAAATTATGATTGTTCTTCTTTGTTATGTTCTTGTTTTGTTTTATTTATTACTGCTCGCTGTTGTAGTGTAAGTATCAATAAAACCATGCTCAATAGTTTGCTTCTTTTTCTAATGAAATAAAAAAAGAGTTTTCCTTTAACTTAAGATGATTTTTATAATTGAACGGTCGCCATTTTGAAACGGCGTGACAGAATCGCCCAAAAATCTAGGAACATACTGAGTGAGAAAGGACTTTTCGAATGATGTATCACATGTCATATATTGTAATTTAAAAAAAATATCGATGACGTCATATTTTTGACAGATGTCAATAAAAAAAACAAATGAATTTTGTCAGAATGTAGGAAACTGAAAACACAAATTGACGTGTTCGAGCGTTTCTCATAAAACCTAAAGACAACCTAATTATTACGGGTAGTCCATACTTTTTTTCCACACTGTATATTCAATTCTTGTATATATGCTACACTCTCATTGCCATGTTTTGCAATTTTTGAAGTCTGTTAGTATCGGTTTAATTTGTCATATATAAAATAGTGCTACAATAGGCAATGTGAGGGAGTACCTAATTGTGTTTAACCGTCTAAGTGTCTTTTTCGGCGGCGTTCCTCTTTGAACTGCAGGTTGCGTAGATTAGATGGAATAACGACTCGCTTAATTCGAAACAAACTGTACTGATATTGGTCTCCAGATACAGGAAGGTATGTACTTAGAATGATTACTATGACTGAATACGATTTACCAGAGTGGCGTAAAACGCATGACCATTCGCTGAGGACTGACTGGACTCGACCTATTTGGTTCCCTTGAAATAATTTGAGGTTCCCTCGAATTTATTTTTAGTTTAGATTGTTATGAGCGTTAATTCGTTTAATTTATACTGGTATACTTTAATTAGGTTTCACTTTGATCTATGGTTCACTTTACTTTTTACTTTACTTTTCACTGACGTAACTTTAGGGGAGGTTTGAACTTGGTTACCAGAGAAGCGTTTTGCCTTATTTAAAAGGGAACTACTTAACCAGATGATCAGGATCGGGAGGTTTGATCCTGTTTACCAGAGAAGCGTTTTGCCTTAATTAAAAGGGAACTACTCAACGAGACGATCAGGATTGGAGGGTTTGAACTTATTACCAGAGAAGCGTTTTGCCTTCATTAAAAGGGAACTACTTAACCAGATAAGTTGTCGTCTACTTGATTTGCACGTTCTTTTATACTATACTTTGTTGAGATTTGACTGATTGTTTTTAAAACATGCTTAGATAATACTCATAATAGTTTATCATTCAATGTCAAGTATCAAGTTCAAACTTTAGACTAAGTGTTCTTTAGTCAATACGCTTTCTAGTTTATACATGCTCCCCTCCGACTAGCATTGGTCCCTAATGCAAAACATCTTTTACGGTTAGAAAGTTCAAAATGGAAAGAATCTGCTTAATAAATAAAGATTTGTTAGTGATTGAAAAAAGAAATAATTAACTCCGTTATCTTAGAGACGTTCAAAAACTCATTTTTGATGAGTATGTTTAAAAGGAGTGGAACCCCCTTAAATACTAACCAGCTGTCCTCAATGTTCGAATAGTCATATCGTTCTATACCTACTTAAATTTAAGTTATGTATGAGCACTAAATATTCTTTTCTATGGCATAGGTCGGTCCTGGATTCCAGCCAAGGGGTCTCGATCTACGTCCTTACTAAATTCAGAATCTTTGTCGGACTCCTTTTGGCTGCTGTGTATATCAGGACTCCATCGTCATTGACTAGTGAATGTTTCAGGTACATGTAACAAATATAAACCAAATATAAGTGCTTAATCTTGAAATTGTTTTTCTATCCTAATGTTATATTAATTCAAGTAAAAAAAAATTATCTTGGTGTCATTTTAATTTTTTATCACCCGGTACTAATTCGTATTTGAAATCATACAGCATATATTTTTTAAATGGTGCCTTAAACATATGCAAGTATCATGTTATATTTTAGTTGGTCCGCTGTGTACGTTTAACCGAAATGGAACGTTGTTGTAAATATTATTAAAAAACATATTGGTGCTAAATCAATCGAGAAATATTTTTGATATCTTGCATTTTTCTTGACCCAGTATCACGTTATATACAGTATATAACTATATATTTATGATCATTCATCTTTTTTTTTTTCCTTTTCTGTGGTCGTCTTACTATTATAGTGTACGTGATGGAAGTGCCCTGCCGTAAGTAGAAAAAAATTTGTATAATCCCTTAAAAAATTTTCCCTTGTTGTTTGACTATCGCATTTTTACACCCCCTTTCTTTCTATTAAAGAGAGAAGATTTGTTCGTGCCTACCGCAGGGAGGCCAGGCGGGCCCTGCCGGAAGTCCCTGTGGTAAGAACTCACACTTTTCTTTCGAACGGTGTGCCCATTAATATTTCTCTTCTTTTTCTTTGTAGCGCTTTGCGTTTACTATGATGTATTTCCGGGTGGTCAGAGATCAGGCTTGGCCCCCGGAAATTTCAGCAGGGCACCAACTCATCTTCGATTCTTCGATGGTGTGATTAAAGGCCGTATTATTTACATGACTTGTGTGGCTCCCCTTCGGCGTTTTAGTGTAATTATATTCATCGAATGTCATAATCATCATCATATTCAGCCCATTCGCGTCCACTGTTGGACATAAGCCTGTCATTAATTATGCCACTCTAATCTATTTTGCGCTGTTTGCAACCAGTTTGGTCTGATAGCTCTGATTTCATCCGCCCATCTACTTGGTGGTCACCCTCTGTTTCGATAAGCCTCGTGCCGAGGTCTCCACTCCATGACTGTTCTATTTCATCGGCCATCAAATGTCGTTGCAAAATGTCCCGCCCAATTCCATTTTAGTTGGGTTATCCTTCTTATTGCATCCGCAATGTCAGTCCTCCTGATCTCTGCATTTGGAACTCTATCTCTCAGGGAGATCCCCAACATTGCGCGCTCCATTGCTCGCTGCATAATTTCTATTTTGTTGAAATTTTTCTTTTAGTTAATGTTAGGGTCTCAGCGCCATAGGTCAGGACAGGTAGAACACACCGATCATTGACCTTTCTCTTTTGACATGTTTCTATGTCTGATTTAAATATTTCTTTTAGGTTCCCAAATGCAGCCCAGGTAAGATCCATTCCTCGCTGAAGCTCAGTTGTCTGGTCATCTCTACTCAAGCGGATTTCATGTCCAAGGTATTTATAAGAGGACACTTGCTCGATCTCTTATCCACCTAAAGGAATCCCGCCGGTAATTACGAGGTTAGTAATAAACTGGGTTTTCGAAGTATTTATTTTCAAGCCGACGACGGTCTCTGATGCTTATTGTAGGGTTTCAAGCGTATATGCCGCTTTGTCAGCTCTATCTGAGATTAACACAATGTCATCTGCGAATCTTAGGTGGTTCAGATCTTCACCGTTCATATTTACTCCATAATCATTCCAATTTATATCTTTAAACATATATTCGAGCAGGTTTGTGAATAGTTTTGGAGATACAGTATCGCCTTGTCTAACTCCACGCTCGATTGCAAACTTGTCTGTGTCTTCGTGCAATCTAACACATGAAGTTGCTGTGTCATAAACTTTTTTGATAATTTTAATATATCGGTGATCTATCTGTTCAACAATCAGCAAGAGCCAGCAGCATTTTTTGTTGGTCAATGGTGTCAAACGCCTTTTCATAGTCTACAAATATTAGGTTAAGTGGTTTATTGTATTCAACACATTTTTCAATGAGAGATTTAACAACCTGCAGATGGTCGTTTGTTCCGTAACCACGACGAAAGCCAGCCTGCTCCTTTGGTTGGTAGCTGTCAAGTTTGATTGTGAGTCTTTTCGTTATTGTTTTCATAAAGAGTTTGTAGATGTGAGATATGAGACTGATGGGTCAGTGATTTCTTTGAGCTTCTTTTAGAATACTATTTATTTGCGTATTTAGTTCGTCTACATCAATCTCGTTCTCCATTTGTTCATCCATATTTTTGCAAATTTGTTTTTATTTCCTGCTGATATGCTTCTGTGTCCCTGTACGTCATCTTTTATCGTATATCATACCTAACTGTCGTTATAGTTTACCGTAATTATTATCTTTGTCGATTATTTAATTTTGACTTTCCATATCACCGATATAGTATTACCTTAAATAATAAATATCTCGATAATGCTTTCGTGATTATCTGAATTACTTGTGTAGTACACTTACCGACCTGAACAATAAGTTTTTACTGTAATCAGCTGTACGCCTCATGGCAGTGAATGGGTTTTATTTAACTGCAATTTGCAGCTTAAAGTTCTCGCCTTAAAACCGGAATCGAACTGAGCTCAATTCGGGCAACAAAATCGAAGATATAGTTATCGAGATACAAAGTTTTATGCAAGGTGGTTTTGGATACTTCTTTCCGGGTTACCTTAGATTTGTTAAAAATTCGTTCTCACTTAATTCAAAAGCAATCGTTTGTTCTCATCATCATACGTTCGATTTGAAAAAATATATTGTGTTCGTACACTGAATATTTTCTACTCTCTGCTACCTGAAGCAGAGGTCCAAAGCTGGATAATGTGCTCTAAAGATAGAGAGAGCCGCCATAGATCGTAGAGGTCGCAGTGGCGGACAGGCCCGATTTAGCAAGCTCCCAAATACCTAAAATATAAATCTAATTAATCTAGTATATTGTTGGATGTTCCGTCTCCTTCTATATCCAGAAATCCTGCCACTTACTGGCATTTCAAGAAACGCGAATCAATAAAGGACACAATTAAGGGAGAGCCTAAACCTAAACTAGTAAAAGGTCATCATCGCCTAACATCTGTCGCAAGGCTTCTTATCCATCCATAAATAGTGTAGACCATTAACCTACAATCCCAACAAGCAATTTACTTACATCTGCATAACATGATTTCCCCTACGTTTCCGTTCTGATAAGTGATCGAATTAACGGAGCGTTTGTGGAAACTTTTCCCAGTCCGCTTGCACTGGAAACTCTGAAATGAAGCAATAAAAAGTTGTGCTCAACAATAAAATCGAGTATTTCCCCGATGGCGCTGTTGTGCAACGGCATATCGTTCCTTTAGTCCGGTCGTAAACATGATGGCAACCCGGCATATCGAAAACCGGAGTACAAGGAACGAACGATGAAATGAAATTATTAAAGTGATAAAAGAATGCTAAATGCATTTCAACTTTTTTATTAGGTACCTAGAGTAGTAGAGAGTTGGGCGGCTTTAGTTAAGGCTTTTCTATTCGAATCCAATATATAGGCGGGTGTTTTCATGCCTTAAAATGCGTCAAATCAGAGTCTTCCTTATCTTATACTTATAATAAATCCTAATCTAGTATAATTGTCTAACTGCCATTATATTTCAATTAATTCATCCAAGACGTTTCGAGCAGGGCGCCATCACCTAATTAATATCATAAACTTCTCCTTAGAAGGCTCTATACGTAATTTGTGGAAAATGGCTCTTGTTATATTTTTGCCTATATTGTATAGGTCTACAAAAACTCTTGAAAAAAATTGTCAAATTCCAAATTTTATTTTCATTAGATAAAAACTTAGAAGCAAAGTTCTAATCAGGTTTCAGATCAAATTATAGACATGCCTCCGCACTATTATCACCAACCACTGTTAAAACCAACCCAAGTGGATTCTGACTGCCAATGCTCCTTTCTTGATAGGTTTTTCGTGTATGTTTATATAAGTTTTTGCTATTGGACCTCTTGTCTTATTTTTAGATTTAAGTCTAGTCATGAATATTAAATTATTACTATTAAAAGATAAAACTCCACTTCTGTTTCGGTTTCAGTCGGAACAACACGGTGGAAAATAACAATAGTTTCAATCTTCATATAGCGTACCTACTGTCTACATGGCAAAATGAATGAATTTTAAAACGCGGATGAGATTTGACCCAGTCTGCGCACACTCACATACCAATACAGCCCGGTAGCCCGGCTTCCCTAATGAAGGCACACAGCTTCCTAGGTTGGATCTTTCTTATGTCCTTCGAGTTCAGCACTCAGCTTCCGGAGTGCTATTGGCTTGCCCTAGCCAACTCTGGACAGGCGGTAAGGACATGAATGAACGATTCCTCTTTCTTCATGCACCACCTGCTTTCCAAATCTTGAAGGATCCGCAGCAGATGCAAGTGCTGGTTCAAGCAGCTCTGTCCTGTGGGGAGCCCTATCACAAGCCTCATGCCCTCTCTTAATGGTAATGAAAGCGTTTACCCTACCGAGCTCTGGGTTTCTCAAAAGAAGCCCAGCCTGCCTCATGCCTGAAGTGATCCGCCATAGATCCTTGGTCCGTTTATTTATTGCGTTGCTTAGAATGGCGGCGGTTGTACTGGAAGACAAACCTATTATAGGCTCAGGGCCTATTGCAGAACCCCGACATGGCAGACGATCGGCTTCTGCGTTACCCGGGACATTCGAGTGTCCCAGGCTAACCCTATTATGTCCTACCAAAGCCCTCAAGGCGTTTTTACACTCCGACAACAACTCATAATAAACTCTACCAGACTCAGGACCCGACTGAATAGCTCTGTCCGTTTTCAAAATATCTGATCTGATCTTACATTAATTTATCCCAGTAGAAACTACTGATATACCTTGCATATACGTAACAGACGCCCATCACTGCATAAGGGAATATGGAAACTTCAACTCTTTTTTTTATGTTCGGCACACACACAAAAGGAAAATCCTATGCCACTCAACGAGCGGTGCGTGTGCGGAGAAGATGGTGGACGTTGGACCTGCAGCGGTCTAGGTTGTAATTTTCGGAAAAGATGTTACTTGGAAGTCCATTCCAGAGCAAGACTGTCCTCCAGACAAAGGAGTCCCGCAATAAGGACGTCCTTGGTGTTCGCACTGAATCATATGTTGATGAGCAGCTTGTGTCTGATGGGTGTTTCTATTTGGCACAACTCTGGGTGGAATCCTAAGTGCCAGCTCGTTCGAACACCTTCCATAGTAGTATCGATAGTAAAGAGATAGATCCGCCGCTTTTCTTCGATGTTCAAAGCTATCAAGGTCTTTAGCCAACTCTGGGTCATCCACAAGACGGAATGCTCTCCTCTGTATGGAGACCATCAGTAAAAGCTGATGAGGTGTATACAACTTTTTTGCTCTATAGAGTGCTCCTAGCTTTTGCTGGCGATTTTGGTGACGTGATTACGCCAAGACATGTTGTTTTCTACGTTGATGCCCAGCAAGTTTATAGATGAGGCCAGAGTCAGTGTTTGCTTTTTTTGAGAAGACAGCTGCTTGATGCTTGAGTCTTTCCTGCGTTAAATTGAACATTATTTTCGTCACCCAATTCCACGATTGCGTTCATATCCTCATTGATGCCAGCAATCTGATTTTCGCGCTCGCGTTGGGAACGAGTACCGGTCATTGCAGTCCGCGACATAAATGAGGATATAAGAGTACTGTCGTCTGCAATGCTGTAAATAGAATTGTTTGTCCTGTCTAAGAGGTCGTTGATATAGAGCAAGAACAATGTGGGAGATAATATACACCCTTCAGGAACTCCAGCATTGATTTTAAATTCCTCCGAGAAATGTCCATCAATACAAGTTTCGATCCCTTAAGAAATTGGAGAGCCATAGAAGCAGTGCTGGTGGTAGTCCGTATGCTGCCAATTTGCTTAACAATCCGTCATCCCACACCCTATCAAATGCCTTGGATATGTCGAGAGCCACTGCACGAGATTTTCCGTAGCTCTCGATGGCTTTGGTCCACAGGTAGGTCACGTAAGTCAGGAGATCTCCCGTGATCCTGTTGAACTCTACACCTTAAATAGAATCAGAAAGCCAGCATCAGGAAAATCTGCTAAAGAAGCGAAGAGAAAGTTGTTGCTGAAGACAACAAAAACAGCGATGATTATTTTGTGAGGAAGACGAAGACGATGCAGCTTGCATTTTCAGTAATTAGCTGTTTTCAACATCTCGTTCTCATTACGTCAGCTTTGAGCGATAAGGTCTCATACCGAGTGTACTCGTGTAGGCAGATTAGCAAAAATATACACTTGCATTACGTGTAAACATTAATTTTATTTTACCCATAGCTATGTGGGTGAGATGGCCCATGTAACACTTTTCAAAATCTTTATTTTAGTTGTTTAAATTAATAAGCGTTTCATTTTGTAATTTTCTTAATGACATACTTCCCCTACAGTTTCGTGTATATCGCCGCTAGTCATCTAACCATCCTTACCAGGACATTTTGCGTATGCATGGGTTGGAAGCAAAGCTTGAAAACGGTTATTGAACGAAATAAATTCACAATCCAAAGACTAAATCTTTCAGAATGACTAAAGCCCAAAAATGTGTATATAATGACTAAAGGCCAAAATGTGTATAATAAAAATGCTGGATCATACTTAAGTGAATATTTGCTTTAGTTCGTCTAGTATAGTTGAGTTTGGTGGATTTTGATCTAAATTAAAAATTTAGAGGAAAGTTAACTATTAATTGAAAATAATTTTTTATTGTTGTCTAAAAAATTAAATATATGACCCGATTTTATGTTTTACACCTAATTTTTTATTGAATTGTTCTGGTTTATTTAAGCAATGAGCATTTATTCTGTCCAATAATCGTTTTTATATAAAAACTAACTAACTAAAGTAACTGCTGATGGTTTTCTAAATTTTTTACTGGACTATCAACATTAATTCCCTATTCCCCAAGCATTCCTGTAAGCATGATATTAGTTTTCAAACTAATACACTTTTAGCAGCTCCGTTATCAGGTTTCCTGTAATTTAACTGCAATGTAGGAAGTTTTTTCGCATTATAAACGAGGACGTGGCTGACAATTTAAACGAGGCTAATGAAAACACATCGGGAACTTAAGAGCTGGGAAAGTTGTTACTGTTTCCCCTAATTCTTATTTCAGTGACTGATGTTTATGCGCAATTAATATTTTGAATTTTTATTGAAACGCAATGTGACAAAGCGGTAAAAAGACATTTAATATTCATGTATTTGAATTTATACATCAAGTACATATGGTACTTTTTTGTTAGATACTTGTACTTGTACTTCAATTATCCGTTTCAAAACATTCAATATTTTACCTGTGAAAGGACTGTTATCTGCTCAACGCCGAAATCGCTTCGCTGCCTCAAAAGGTGGACCAGAAAAGCCTCTGTAAGGAAAATTAAAACTGAATTAGGAACCATTCACGTGGTTTTCTCCCTAAAAATGGACGTCACTCAAAAAGAAACTAAAGTCAGCTCACTTGACAAAAACAGTACTAAAATCCTATTAAGGAGTGAGTTCCAGGCACAAACCAACAACAAACCATATATATGGCAAAGGTAAGACCTGAAACTCTAAAAATGGGTAGGTTTGAAAATCCCACAAAAGGTAAAATGTAACGTTGTAATTGTACCTGAATATTATATCGCATATTTTCTCTGTGAATACGTTAAATTGTGGTATCCATTATCACAACATTAGTATTACGAGTGGATTTCAGTACTCCGACCCGCTTGACAGCTGGCGCCTTCCGAAGATGGGCATGAAAATAGGATATATCGAGGGAAGTTAAAATTAACGGGTCTTCTCGTTGGGACTACCATCCATGAAGGTGCCTAATGGCAATTAAGTTTTCAACTGCTGGTTGATGATTGCCAGATAGCATTTTTTTTTAATACTACAAAGCGTAGTACCGCGTATCTTTTGTCAGAGTACCGGCTATGCTGTTGTGAAACATCGTGTGCAGAGCGGTGTGATAACCCTTTTATTTTAAAAGGTAGGTTCGACTCATGTGCTTCTAAGTAACAGGGCTATAAAAAATACCATTTTTCACCAGGGTCTTTCCGAGGGACCACTGCCCATTTGCTTGAGATCTTCCTTATCTGAGTAGGAGCCCAGTTGTTTTCTCCAGCTTGGACCAGGCAAAGTTTAGTGTAGCCTGGTTATCCCGACTGGTACCTTGCCTAGGTCTTCCAATTACCGAAGACAAAACACATCGTCAAGTCTGGTAGGATGAATTTCAATTAACAATAAATCAGCACGGCTAATATGTGGAGCTTTGTTCTTCATTTATCGTGCTGCGACCTTTAATTTTTCAAGTGAAAAGACTAAATATAATCTACCGAGAAGCACTTACTGGAAATATTACTTCCAGAGATACACAGATTTAGTTCGCTGAACTTATTTAGTGATTTTAATAAGAGACAGTCCTGTAATATACTGTAATTCTTTTACCGTTCCCTCTCTTGGTATTATCTAAATCTACATGGTACAATTAGGGCGGTTTTGCCATTTATATTAAGTTAATTATATCTATCTGTAAAACCAATGGCAGAAATTTAATTTAACTTATTTAAACCTTATTATTGAACATTTCCTTGCTATCGGTCAATTGAGCACAATTTTCCTTATTTGGTACCGCTATATTCATTTCTACATCGACCAATTACACATTCTAATTGGTCGATGATTTCTATATATTTTATTCAGTATATCTTTTTTAGTTTAGCATTTTGGAGACCTTTTAGAAGTCTTCTATATTCCAGCTGCCAAGGGAATAAGCTAAGCGTAGTTTAGTGGATATTTATTCCCAAATTTTAACATATTAATTGTTACGTATTTAAGCAATAGTAACTGGGTAATATTAAAATGTTCTTTTAAAGATAACTCCTCTCTTTAATTGGCATCGAGGTAATGTTTTGATATTTTTATATAGTAATCAGTAATGTCAATTTATTGATCCGAAACTTGCCAAAGTACCATAACTAGTGCTACTTTTTGATTTGAAGTTTACAGTGAGTATAAGGCCTAAATCGTTTAATTGGTACTTGATTGCTGTAATTTCTAAGTGTCAAGATGTAACTTAATTAACATAGCAATTAATAAATTGTAATTTGAACATTAATTACCACTTGTGGCGTATATAGGTCAGCTTAAGCGATATGCCATAATTTTTTTTAGCATAATATTAACCATCAGTAATCAGAACATCTTCTAAATTTTAAGAAAGTAGATTGCTCTACCCGAGTAGTATTTTTTTAATAAACTGTTTGTTTGTGTTCCTGGTGTTTATTTTGGCAACTGTATTTAGGCTATAATTCAATCTCATTCCAATTTTTTTTTTACTCTTTTTCACAGGGTATTTTTTCTAAATTTTATTATCCGATTTTCAGACAGATAGAATTTCTAATAAATTACAGTAAAAACTTAGTGGCGCCCGCTCTAACTGCCAAAGATTTCGACCCACGCCTTCTATAAAAAATATAAACCGCTGAGTGAGCTATGCATATTGACCAGCTGGATGAGCAATTGGCGAATAAGGCTGGTTACAAAAGTCAATTAAATTGCCATCCGACACCAACCACTGCTGCTACAAATTTCAGACCGACGCGACGTAGAGTGACGTTAGTGAAAAATCCAGAAAAAAAAGTAGAAGGTAAAGGACCTTACACTAAAATCCCCACTTCAAGAATTACTACTTACCAATCGAAAGACGACTCGCATGTCACATGTCACAACCAACAATTTTCTAATCGATTCCGAAAATAGAAGTCCATAATTCTGATGCACCGAAGCCCGTTCTAATTAAATATAAGAGTAAATCAAAAGGAGAAACTTATTCGATCCGGCATTTATTAAGAGAGACGTGCCAGAATAAATCTTAATTCCCGCCCTGTCAAGACCATGGAACATGATACGACATACTAGAATTAGTACCTACGCGTTACTATTCGAACCAAAACACAATCTACGTGAAAGAAACTTCTAGCCATTATCAAGCTGGAATTTTAAAGGGTATTTCCTCTACTTTGCCATAGAGCTCACCCCAAATTGACATAATTTCTCTTGGACCGACACTAACGAGACTTCTGGACAGTATGGCGGACGCAAATTTAAATGAATTCTTGACATTGTACCGCAACTTGCCGGCCGACACATTTTAAATATTTCGATGAATGAACAACATCTGGCTCGTTACAACCTCAATTATGGAAATACTCACCAGGCTCCCACAATAGGTGTTACGAGAGGAGTCATCAAACCTTTTCGATTCTTGAATTAGTATTTTGGAATCATGCCGCTCTTGATTTACAACTCGAAGGGCAAGTTACAATGAAAAATATAAAAAAATACTCAAAGTAAATTACCATTGAAATTACCTTTAGTACTCTATATTTGAAGCAGAAAAATGAAAAATAAATAGCACGTAAAGCTTGAATAAGTTGCCAATATGGGGATCGGATAATTAATGTTAATGAATTTTAAAAAATTCTTGAATTGTCTTGTTTTAAACAGATTTTAAATACTTGAAGTAAATACCAAAATTAATTCAAGCATTACTTCAAGTAATTTTCTTAAAGTATTTTACATATTTGAAATACTAAATATACTTCAAGCAATGCCACTACTTTACTTGAAGTAACTTACTTGATACCTCAAGTACTTTCGCAGTGTACTTGTGACAGCTCTGGGTATGATGGACTAGTTTCTAAAAACTCATACTTCACGTTCACGTTCGCTACATAGCTTATTCTTTTAGATATTACTTAAATATATTATGTTTGCTTTTATGCAGACGAAGAATGCTATATATAGAATACCTACCGGCCATTCAATCAGATTTACCTTCAAAACCATCTGTTCACGATGGAAACACCAATAACCCTAATATATTGATGAATGATGTGACGCGTGATAGACGTAATCCATTGGCTTGCTGTACCTATGCATCATTCACCTATTTAATCTCTGATGACCCTCTTTATATAGTAGACAAATTTTAAATTACAAATACTTATCTGACGTCTAAAATAATACAAAGCGTTACTGGAGGCCATTAATTTTACTAGCCTATTGTTGATTATCCTTATGGATCAGTCGTTTATTTTATCTTTGACAATTCATTTGATATTCAAGAACCTGTAAGATTTGTTTGAAATATTTGACTAGAGTTCATTTTTAGATTTCTTCCTACGCAAAAATACGAGTAGTAGAACAATTAATGAAATAAAGAATTACCTATATTTTTCTGGAGACGGAAGGAAAATAAACTGCTAGCCAACTGTGTATATTAGTGCGGTTTTCAGAGTTGGAAGGAGCGTTTCATCCATCATCTTTTAAAGGAACTTACATTGTTTGTAGATGGGTCACAGAATCACTAGGGGACTTAAAGATTGTCTGAAATTCGATAAATGTTCAAACTTTTGCGGGAGGAAATATTTTTATAGATATGCAAGTTGGTACATAGCTAAATCAAATTTAGTTATGAAATGGGTTAAACCTTACCTCTGCATTAAGTCGCTTAAATATTGCCACGACACACCAATAATATAGAGTGTTCTAGAGCCGGTAGGCTGTTAGTACTTTCAACTATATATTCTAAGGTTAGTACCAACAAAATGCGACAATAGACTCGATTCCCGAAATGTCAGAGTCACGAAAAGACATTAATTAAAATGAATGCGACACTAATCAAAATTAATCAAAGCAGAAATAACACGACATATTTCGATAGTAGATATCTACAAGTATTTTTCGCCTTAAAGTAGCAATTGAGGCGATTACGAAATAAGTTAGGATTAGAAAGTACAAATTACCAAATATATATCGAAAAAAAATCCCAAAAGCCAATGTAAAAAAAGGAAATCAAGGACAAGCCGTCTAAAAATTAGGTCCACTTGCGACAAGAAACAGCTGCGAAAACGCATTGAGATTAGAATGAGCCACCCCCATGCAAGGTTGTAGCATTTGTTTATGCTGAAATTGGAATTAATTGTATTTTCCAATCTTTCTAAAAGAATCTATGGTGCTGTTGCTCTCATATTGCCGATCCTTGGAATTGATGATTATTTATTTTGAAGAAGTCTCTAGAATGGATACTATTTGTTTTGTTACACTGGCTATTATTACCAGGCAATAGACCCTATAAACCTATCTATAGGTTTATAGGTAAGATGACATGAGTAATCTTTTCAATGTTAGATATTTATTTTTTGCTAAGACATACAATTGTTTTTAGGGTCCTCTCCACGGGTACTGCTTTAGCACACACATATCGCTTTGCCTTAATTGCTATATCTATTTTTGCGCGTTTTGGGTTAAAAACCACCGCTTGTGTGTTATGCCTTTGTTGATTATCATCGGCTAAATGTTGTGTACCAATGTTTGGAAAGATCTAGTTATGGTTTGAACTACTTTGGAGATACTAATAATAATACTGGTAGTAATTTGGAGAATAATTTAAAATTAGAAATGCCTACTTCATAAGTTGTAAGTAATATCATTTATCTTTTTGTAAGGCTGTCTTGGCAAAGTTTAAATTTTCTACATATTAAGTGACTAGTTTCACATGCCTTATTTTATATCCTTGCGGCAGAATAAAATTCATTAATTTTAAACCCTGTGCTCTATATACCAAATTATCATTTTAGTAACCTATTAATTGATACGCAGGATATTTGCCTAACAGCTGGTATCTGACACGATTGTCTATAATAGTCAATATTATGTAAGTGCTTTTTTCCTTATTGCTTTATTGTTTATACATGTGATGTAAATTGTACTGTATAATTGATATTTATCAAAGGATCTCATCCATAGTGGGGAAAGAATAAAATATTTATTTTGGGGAAATATTATGTCTTATTGAAAAGCTCCTCAAAAAATTACTTTTCAGGATTTAATAACATTGTAGATTTTTCCTAGTTGAGTTTCAGTTAACTAGGTGGCGCCTAATAACTATTAAAGTGTACGAACTCTATTACTGGCTGCCGTTCGCATCTATTGGTAAGTTTGTTAAATGGGCTTAGGAAATGTTGCCATAGAGAAGGGGCGCCCAACGTGGGGCACGATTCCAATAACTCAACAGAAACTTTTATAGGTAGCCTCCATGATACTGGTTAGGGTCGAAATATATAAACGTAACAAAATTATCGTAAAATAATTACCCTAATTATTTCAATCAGTCCATGAGGCACCTCGAAAAGGCTTCACAAAAGATGCCGGTCTATCGACTCCTCGCTGGTCTAGAAAAAAACCCTGATCTCTCACGGAACGAATTTCAACACCTTGACTCCGAAACATCGTTGCCAACTCAACTTATGTGAAATAGCGAATCCAAGCGCATGAAGAACCATCTGACGTTACAGCTCGGATAATCGAACTTCTGCTCTTAACCATATTCGCCCCAAGCAGCAAGTGAATATGCCTTAAACTCTGCCGGCAACCGTTAACTGGGAACGTTGATTCGATTGAACCTGTCTAACAGTGAAAATCATCTGGCACTTAATAAATGAAAACACGAAATCTCCTCGAAGAACGAAGAAAACAAAAAGATATAATATACTGATACACAATTAAATACATGAATTACAATCTATATTAGATGACTCTTATGATCTCCAAATTATTTGAGGTAGGTATTGCAACAAATTGGCTTGAAATAATAAACAAACTGAATGTTACATTTGTGTCGAACAATTTTGTCACAGGCCGTTTTGTCCGGCGTATATCGATGCGTAAATCACCCTAGAATTTGTCACCCTTCACGTGGTCCCGAACGCATTCGTGGGAAATATCGGGAAGACCCTCGTAGATATGCCGGCCGACTTGGCTTCGTCGCTCTCTCGATGGAGAAATTTTAATAAGTCCGCGCTGCGAAACGATTCAATTTTCAACAAATTGAATTTAGCGTGTGAGGATTAAGTCGATGGTAGAAGGCTTTGTGTCCGGCTCCGTAGCATACCGTTTTGGGATTGAGCGTCGGCATAGGCATTTATTTTAATTACCTATGAATAATTGGGAATTCTTTTAAATGAAGTGGCTTAATGACAATGCCCTTTTGGCTACTCCGAGTAGTTTTTTTTTTTAGGATGCCTGTCCATTGAAATCCCAGGTTTGTATCGTTTAATTCCCTTGGATGAATTATTGAGAGGAACATGTGATCAACCATGCTGGTCGAGCGAGTTTTTTTTTCGAGGTGGGAATCTTCGTGCGGCTTGCTGTTCTTCGGTTTTCGGTCTCTTGGGTCACTCTTTTACGCCGGTTGGAAACAATTGTGATTTTTATCTGTTAATGGGATTTTTCTGACCGGGTCATTTTACCAGTTTCAGTCTTTAGTTGTACCTTATCTTTTCGTAAGTGTTGGTGTCTGAAACTGCCCTTTGTGGGATTTGAGTGCTGCTTTGCCAGGTGAGTTGAGTTTTTTGTGCATTTTTTTTGTCTCTGTGAATGCCATAATTTTGTGACGCACGTGGATAGATTTTTAATTCCCTTTTTAATCTCTTACAGAAGCCCACTTGCCCAACTAAAGGCAGTCTAGCGTTAAGCAACTGGCTACCCCCCTACACAGGTAAATTCTGATTTATCTTTTTCCCTGATGGTTGATTTTGATCACCGAGTTATAATGCTCGTCCATTAAGAGTTACGTGTAGTACTTTGAATATGTGTTCTTTCACAGGGGACTACCGTTGGGGTTACTACTACCGTTGGGTTAACGACTGCCGTTGGGTTTACTTCTACTGTGACGTCTATTGCCACCGTCGAGTTGTTCTTTGTTATCTACGAGCATCGTTAGCGACAGAGTGTTCCTTGGCTACGTCTGTCTAGCGTACCATCTGTATAGAACCTTGCAGTCCTTCGCCTGGCAAGGAAGTCTACTTCCTACCGTGACCAGTTCTTTCTGGAAGCTGCCTGAGGAGTTAATCAACGGCCAAGTGAGCAATTTCCATTTTTTTTTTTCATTCATCTATGTAGCGGCAAAGTTCTCTAATTATAATTTTTTTTGGCTTCATTTTCGAACAAAGAATAACTTTTTTCTTACCTCTTTCTCCAACATTTAGTCATTCAGATTTTCTTTTGAATGAACTTTGAATTTTTGGCCAATCTTGTCGACCTGAAATACTTGATTTTATTTCATTAAATTTTGAAATTTTCTTTTAAATGAACTTTTGAATTTTTGGGCAATTTTGACGAGCCTAAAATGCTGCCTTTATTTAATCAAATTCTAAAATTCAGATAGATCCGCTGATCTAGGGTAAAGCGATCATCATCAATTACAATTAAATATTTCGGAATTTGATTAGAGTAAGCAGGTGAATTATTTTTACTGAGTAAAGCCTACCTTTAAAAAATACAGTGTAACCATAAAAATTGACTACTGAAATTTTCTTCAACTTAATTCTTTTTTCCTCCCTCCTGACCAGCTGTGATATTTTATTATTAGGTAATAAAACCAATCCTTTCTTCGTTTATTTACCTGTTTTATTTAATTGAGTATTTTTTAATCGTGACTCTGAAGGAAAGGCCCATTATTACAGTAAGTATCTGTTCCTTGTATCATTTTGCGCTCAATAATTGAATCGTTCTTGACTTACCTTTGATTAATATTCGAGTATTTGTTCATCGTTTACTTTAGTTATTTTTGATTAATTTTTAAGTGTTTGTTCTCATTGACATTAGTTTTCGGTTAATTTGGGTACTTGCTTTATACCGACTTTGATTTTTGATTAATTTCTGGGTAATTATTTTTCCGTTATTATTACTGATAAATTGCCGGAATATATATTTAATCAAATTTTCTTATTTTTGTTACTTATCGATCGATTTTCCTGAAATAAATAACGAAATTTTGGTATTCATTTATTTTGTCGCGAAGCTTAAGCTAAAATGAGTTTCATATTTCAACTTTGGGGTAATTCTCGCTTGTGCTGTCTAAAAGCCCGTGGCGCCTTAAATAAATCAACCCGCACCCTACACTTCGGCATTTGAGCTAGGGCCTAATTTATACGCTCGGCAACAGCTCGTTTTAGCCTACGCATTGACATACTTTATTTCTTTATTTCATTCAATATCTAATTTTAAATTCTCAAAATTAAAAATTTTTCTTTCGATTTGAGATTATTCACTCCCAGTCCCTTCTAAGCTGGAGTGAAGGTTTGCGCCCATTAGAAGGACAAGAGAGCGTAATAATTTGTGAAGTTTTTATTAACTTTTAGATCAAAGAAAAGCTTGTGAGCATTTTCCTGAGTGATGAAAAGAGAGCTTAAATATTAAAATCTATGAAAACAATAGCTAGTAAATTGAACTGCACAAACAGAACCTTTGAAAGATGTTTCCGAAACCTAGTTGCGCACCTACTACTCACAATCAGACCTGATGTTATTTTCATATCATAAGTATCTAGTATATCATAATGAGATGTAAATATAAATATAGAAAGTGTATTCAATCACTTTCAAGGAAAAACAAGGTAAAGTACTCTATACATTGTACATATAATGGAATAATCCAATCTAAATTATGTTTGCAAATAAAAATAAATATAAGCTAAGCAAAGCTGTAGCATTTGTTTATGCCAAAATTTGAAATGCTACAAGGTATGAACATTAAAAAAGTAAGAAGCTATTAGACCCTTTAAGTACAAATCTAAAGCTGATTTAAATAATGTTGATAGGCAATAGGCATGTTCCCCAAAATAAAATTCAAGTTCAAGGTCCAGAAATCCACATAATCTTAAATGTTTAATTTTATTTAAGCCAAATTCATGTTCGACACTCTTATCCTTTTCCGGAGGACAACGAAATAAAGATATGTCAGGTGACTAATATCTTATGATGCCGTTCTTAAGTGTGCCTTATTTTGATTTTTTATCAATATTTAGACCAACCCCCATGAAAAAAAAACTGTTCTGATTCTTGACATAATTGTGAACAAAATTAATGTTAGTCAATAATAATTAATAATGTTGTCATTTCTGGCAGATATATATCATTACATTTACTGTTCAAAACTTCCATGTCTAAATCGTTTGGTGTTGGTCCAAAATTTAAAAAAAAATGGATTATAAATTGATGTTTTAGGTACAAAGCAGTTTCATCAGTACTTCCATATGAAAATTCCACTCGGTTTTTCCTTGTCACACCAAAGGTAATTCTTGCTCTACATTTCAGCTTCTACGAGAGATTCATTGATGAAGTATGAGAAATCTTTGTCTGTCATTTTTTGGTAAAATAACTAATAAGATTTTAGAGCATTTACATCAAATTACAAATCCAACATATGAATTTTATATAATAATGATTATTCCCATATTTATCTCTTGCATTATAATGCCAAGGCGGTAGTTTTTATTGAATCGTGCACTTGTAAGGCGAAGCAGAAAAAAGTTAAAGAACCCTTGAATAAACAACATGCTTACATGCAATTTTAGCTCACTGGACGGCTTTATAAGGTGTTGGCATAATCAATAAAAGTCGTCAGCTCTTACAATATTTTCAGGCTTCTTTAAAGCATATCTTAAGTTCAATGAGCTTCAAATCCGGAGATGTTGGTGGCATTAGTGGCAAATAGAATATGCCCAGGGTTGCCAAGGCATCCATTATCCTAAAAAAGTAGGGGGATGATTTTGCATTGTCATCAAGAATATGCATTGTGCTCTATCTAGTGCATGTCAGCTTATCTGTTATTGAGACGCGTAATTTTTTTTCTCTGTCCGCCACAGTAATACTCTCTTCAAATTTGGTTGCCATATTTTAGGCAAGTTTTCTGCCAATTTTGAACCTTGAATCATTAAAAAATTACACACTGAAACGAAACAGAGTGTGTTTTTTTGAAGTGGTTTCAAAATCCTGCATAATTTTTAAGTGAATTGTAGTAGAATTTTCCATTTTATAGATCGCTCTGTATTATTATTTTGTCGTAATCGTTAAGTAACTCAAAGCTGTAGTTCCAGGTATTCGTTCCATGCATTGTTCCCAAAAATGCACATATAAAAAATAAATAATTTTTCTTAGGATGTGAGTTGTATGCTGAATATTAGAAAAGTGTTGACAACTGGACCTGATCTATCAAAAAATGGTTGAGAAACAATTTCTGCAAAAAGTGTGGAGGTTCAAATATTATTTCAAATAAGAAACATTTTTTAATATCAGTTCTATGACCAACTCTGTACGTACAGAGGACAAAACACACCTTTTAACCCCGAAAGCCGCACTAACATATAGTTTTCTGAGTTAAATAAATCTTATTTTTACAGATGCTTAACTTTTGGGCTTGCAGTTTATGTCAACAGCATTCTGAATAGAATCGAACAACAGAAAAGACTGAGGGAGGCCTATGTTCCTAATTCGAACTCTAACTTTTAACATATTTCTATGTTACTCCGCCCCGTTTGCGCTTTTTCAATCCAATGTCCCTTCTAGTTATTTAACCCTTTAATAAAAATTTCGTTCTCGATGAAAAAAGGCGACCGTCATCTGCCGATTTCTTGCCTTCTCCCTTCTGTGAAACGGGATTCGCTGAAGGGTCTAAGATTAAGCCATTGAATATTTATCGTGCATAGCAAGCTTATTTCGGAATGGAATGACAAGAATAGAATGGAAATGGAATATCTGACATAAAGAGAATGTAAACCAGTCCTTCTTGTATATATGGAAACTTAACGTCGTCGCATGGTCCCCAGTGGCGTTGCTTTATTTGCGCTGGAAGGAATACATAATTTATATTCCTTCTATAGGGGTTTTAATAACTGTCAGGTACAGAGAGTACGTGAAGTGTTTATCGTCGCCTTTTTCAGAAACATTTGTAGGAAAAAAATCGGGTTAATCGTGCCGCGACTATGAAGCACGATTCGCGGCCATTCATCGTTTCGTGGAATGCGACTAAACATATGGATGATACAAAAATGAGATATTATAGTTCTACGAATTCGCCATTCAGAAGTTGCTAATTAGTAAAGATAATATAATATTCAATAAAGGAGAATTACTATGACAACATAAGCTATAGTAATTTAAAAAAAAAGTAAAATTTACATGCTGAAGGCCAGTGTACGATAGAATGTTACTACCAAGAATAACATGTACAAAAAATAAGCAAATTTACATAAATATCATAAATAATGAAAAACAGAAATATAATTCAAACAACATTAAAATCGTGAGTCTAAGTCAGAACCATCTTTTATTTCAACTAATTCAACACAATTTATTTTGAATAATTGTAGGTAGTAGCGCTCCCCTAAAATAGGTAGTCGCACCATTTTTGACCACTTTCAGATTCACAAAGTGGCAAAAATATATTAATAATACAGCCATTTTTAACGTACATTCCTCGATACCTATTATATCCGGGTAGTTATAATAGGTATTTAAATTTAAAAAAAATCAAATCAATTACAAAAAACTTTGCCTATTTATTAAAACATATTTTTAAAACAAACATTTGGACAATATAAATGAAGCATGGCTACAAATACCTAATATGAAATCAAAAGGTGTTAGTTACATCTACATTATTAAAGTCCAAAATTATTGCCAATTTTACGTTTATTTAAAAGTATGTCACCTCTTCTTTGTTCAATTCCAGTTTTGAGATCCTTGAACTTTTTTATTTTATCCTAATTTTTTTCAGCTGACCAAAAACATTTATATATAATTTGTTTTGATGGTTACATAACTATCTTCCTGCATTCTACTTAATTTTCTTTTTCCCAGTTTCAAAACTTGCTACAAATTATTTTTATGGCACCGACACCAAATCATAAATGTCGTACTCATTTAGCTTCTTAACCATAGTCATATCTGAATTTTCATTTTGTTTCAATGAGTTTTCTGGTTCCGACGTTTATACTATTAACTGGATTTTTTATTTGCATTAATTAGAATGTGTTTTTTAATTATAGGTTATTTTTAAATTTTTCTTCTCCTCTTTATCCAGCTTTTGCTCTATTCTTTTTTGTTTCTATTCCAATTTTCCATTTTCTTTGGCTTCGGCAAGTTGGATCCCTTTTTCTGATGTTAGCCAATAAGAAGTTTTGTCCTTGGCTTTTTTCTTTTCTTGTCAAATTCTATTAATTGATTTTGGATAGATAATGATATCTGCTACTACTTTTCTCTTTAGTTGAACAATATCAGCGTCCATTTTTTGTCCCGTCTTTTACTTTAATTTCTCTATTACAAGGATTAACAGCTTCAAAAGTATTATCAATACTAACATTGCCATTATTCCGTCTTCCATTTCAAGTTCAAAAGTGTTAGCTTTTTCAGTTTTAACTTTATTGTGTTTTGTTAAGTCTTCAATTGCTATATTTTAAGCATCAACAATTTCAACACTAGTCTCAAGAAGACCGTCCTTGTCTTTTGTTAAGTCTTCAATTTTTATATTTTTAGCGTTAACAAATTCAATTTTAATCTCATTATCTCCATCCTTATCTTTTGATAAGTCCTCAATTCTTATATTTTGAGCGTTGATAGTTTTAGATTTATTCTTTATATCACCGTCTTTGTCAAGTCTTCAACTTCAAAATCTATATTTTTAGCGCTCACTGTTTCAATTTCATTCTCGATATCAGTACCTTTGTTCGTAATGCCGTTTTTAATTTGAATTCCTATATTACGTGCTTCGGCAGCTTTAACTTCATTCTCAAACAAGACACTTTTGTTACTTTGGTCACTAAAATCGTCAAATTCTGGAAATCCAGACATCATATATTTGGGATAATTTACTGTTTCTTGCATGTGATCATTTATTTCATTAGCTGTTTCGTGAATCTCTTCTAGACAGGTAGTTATAATACGTATTTAATAAAAGAAGCATAAGAAATACAAAAATCCTTGCCTATCTATTAAAAGGTGTTTTTAAAATACTCTTTTTTGGAAATTATGAAGGAAACATGGTGACAAATACCTTATATGAAAACAAAACTTCCTTAATAATTATGTCCAGTTTCACGTTTATTAAAATGTATTTCACCTCTTCTGCTCAATTTCAGTTTTAAGAACTATAAAAAATTGTTCTTTATCAGTTGTGGCCTCATCTTTTTCAACTGGTCAAAAATTGTAATGTTTTTTTGTTTTGATGGTTACATAAAAGATACCACATAATTATCTTCCTGCCTTCTTACTTAACTTTCTTTTTATCAGTTTCAAAACTTGCTACAAAGTGTTGATATCTTCCCTGCATCGCCATCAAATCGTCTTCTTTTAGCTTCTTAACCTTAGTCATATCTGTATTTTCATTTGGTTTCAATGAGTTTTCTGGTTTCGACGTTTGTAGTACTAATTCACTAGATTTTTTATTTGAACTAATTTAAATCCATTTTTTAATTATAGGTGGTTTTAAATCTTTCTGCGTGCGTTTTATATTTTTTTGTTTCAATTCCATTTTTTCATTTTCGTTGGCTTCGGCAAGTTGGATCAATTTTTCTGATGTTAGCATATAAGGAGTTTTGTTTTTGGATTTTTTTCTTTTCCTATAAAATTTTATGAATCGATTTGGATTAATATTGAAATCTTGTAATATAGCAACTACTTTTTCGTTTGGTTGAACAATATCAGCGCCCATTCCTTTTGCCTTTAATTTTAATGTCTCTATTATGAGGATTGACATCTTGAAAAAGATTATCAATACTAACTTATTTGCCTTTTGTTCCTTTTTTAAATTTCAAGTTCAAAATTATTAGCTTTATCAGTTTCATACTTATTCTCAATATTACTACCTTTATCTATTTCTATATTTAGAGTATATCATCGTCTTTGCCCTTTGTTAACTCTTCATTTTCTATACTTTTAGCGTCAACAATTTTAACTTTAGTTTCAATATCACCGTTCTTGTCGTTTGCTAAGTCTTCAATTCTTATATTTTGAACCTCGATTATAGTTTTGGCGTTATTCCTGATATCACCGTCTTTGTCCTTTATTTAGTCTTCAACTTCAAACTCTATATTTTGAGCACCGACTATTTCAACTTCATTCTCGATACCAGCGCCTTCGTAATTCCGTTTTTAATTTGATTTCCTATATTATGTGCTTCGACAGCTTTAACTGCATTCTCAAGCAAGTCATTTCTGTTACATTGGCCCTTAAAAACATTAAGTTCTCGTTAACCAAAAATTATACTTACTATTTCTTCCTTATAATCATTTATTTCATTAGCTGTCAGGGCCGTTCTTAGGGGTGTGCAGGTTGTGCGTGCACAAAGGCGGCCGATTAAGGGGGCGGCCGAGACAGCCAAGCGCGTAATTTTTTATAATTAAAAGAAAATAAACAAACCCAAAATCTTATTTTTTTATAAAAACAATCCTTAAAAAAACCTTTTTCTTCAAACGTCAGTAAATCCGTCATTACTCGACTATGTAGGCGGCCGTAAAGTTACGTTTTTCCTCCGCCGGAGCTTTACTTTTCACTTTTCCGCCGGCGGAGGTAAAAGTGTTGTCATGGCAACGTAGATACAATACAAACAGACAACAAAATAAGCGTCAACAACTCAAGATTTATTAAACTACAATTGGTATTTATCACTCAATTTGTGACTGCATTTCTAAAAATCACTAATTTAGGAACAAATTGGTTATTATTTAATCGAACTTACTCAATAACTGCTTATGAATACGGAATTAAAATTCAATCGAAAACGCAATTTTAAAAATATAATTATTGTTGACAGTGTCCACTGACAGCTTTATGTTACATTACTATAGCAACAACCTGAGCCTATTCACCGACATCGCACCGGTCTAAGCCGCCTTGCGAACCCACTTATCTTTAATAATAATTATTATTACTATTAAAAAGAGACGTTTTTGGATTAATTTGTCGACATTTGAAGAAAAAACAGCATATTTTATTTGGAGGAAAAGTTACTTTTCCTCCATATAAAATAATATACTATTAATCTATCGCGGATGGGAAACTGGGTAATTTTATCGATTCAAAACTCGTTGTACCTAACAGTTTATTTAAAATAGTGAAAACAATGTTTACCCGCTCAGATGTCAATTTTACCCACTCATACATATGTCATATATTTTCAGACACTCAACATTTTTCAGGGTATTCCATCTTTGAAAGGTCATCTCTATATTTTTGTTCTTACTTTAGACGCGATTTTTGCGGCAATAAACTATTCACCGCATCAGCAGCTTCAATTCTGACATCTTCTGGCAAAGCATCTTCTTCACGCTATTCTTTTTATATATTAATATCGCACGTTTTTTAGAACATTCTAAAATTTTGGTAATAGCGCTAACAATCAAAACAAGTTGCGTTGCTATGGACAAAATTCATAACAACCGTTAACTGTACAGGGTGGCGCATTTTGGATGCATTTACGGGGTTTCTCGGTAATTAGTAAAGATAGAAGGATGTGGTTTTCGCGACACCGGGCTATTTTTTTGTTAAACAAAAGATACCGTAAACACAAATTTCCTAGGCCTCTTCGTTTTTGAGCTACAGGGCGATTTTAAAAATGTTGTATTTTCGGGCACCCCTCGTATCTCAGCTACCTGATAACTTATAGAAAAGATCAAAATGGATGCTTATAGTACTTTTTACGTAGAAGTCAGTGGCGTGCCCGAAATTTTTGCCAGAGATAATGTTTTTGAGACATCACCCAAACATATAATTTTTTAAATGGAACACCCTGTATTTTTTTCCGTCGTTAAATTGCTTTATTTTTTCCCATAAAAATGATACATAACACTTAACATTTTCTATTTTTGGAAATGGTAAAAATTAAAACAAATGGCGAATTTAATGTTATATTCTTCTAGTTGGCTATGAATTGTATTTAAAAATTTGAAACAATACTCTATACAAATTTTGAATTACAACTTAAAAATATATTATTATCATAATATAACCCTATGATATTTTAATACACCGGCTTGCAAACAAACTATAGGCTTGAAAGGGCATTATTAGATTAAAGTAGGCCTTGGAAACAAAAGTTAAATTTAATTGTTATTTGATTTTTTGATAGCTTTAAAAAAGCAGTGATTTAAAAAGTAAAAAATGGCGTATGACAATCTGTATAAATTTAATATGTTTATGTGTGCTCTATATAACTGCAGAATCTTCTTTTATATTGTGTTTGATGGTCATCTCACATCGGTTCGATATATAGACATTTTGCAAGAAAATCTTTTGGAAGAAACCCAAGACATCAATGACGTTTACTTCCAACAAGATGGAGCACCAAGCCACAATGCAAGGAGAGTGGGTGATCTTCTAAACAGATATTGTCATGATAAGTGGATAGGCACCAGTGGTCCTGTTAGGTGGCCACCTGGGTCACCTGACTTGACGCCTTTAGATTTTTCCTTCTGGGGTTTTATAAAAAATCAAATATATAGAGTTAAAAGTAATAACGTTAATGAACTGCAAGTACGTTTTAGGAATAGTTTAAGGAAAGTAACACGATTGTATTTATATAATACATTGCGAAGTGTCGAAAAACGTTGTAGGCGGTGTCTAGAAAATAACTGCTTGCACTCTGAAAATAAGAGGTAACCGAATGTTGTTTTTGTTATACCTAATATACTTAATATAGCTATAATCAATAATTAATTAAATTCAAGTAATTCTTGATTTTTGTTTCTTTATCGACTATTAAATTTAAATAAAAATAATTCATTTTATTTAAATAACTAGTTCTTGATATGTTATTTTTTCAATCAGTAAAATAAAGTGTATTGTAGTATAATGTACCCGGGTCGATTCAACATAGTTATATGAGATAAGTTGAGCTTTGTCCTTATTTTGCCAATGATCGTCAAAATAGATTAAAAAGAAAATTAATACCTACGTTGTGTTATTATGATATCTTACACAATTTTAATTATTCGGATTGCGCTTCGACTAAACACAATTAGGGAAATTTGAGGGAAAGGTGCGTCATGCAAATTAAACCACAGATTCCTAATACGCCTAATTTACTAAAGAAAAGCGTGCCATACTCCGCCTGTAATTCACGAGGGAAAAGAGCATGGCAGAGAAAACCTCGATCCCAATTCCTAAACCGAGTTATGCTGTACAACCCTTATTAGTATAACAATTAATTAAATTACTGTCTCACCCACCGCAATTTGTCGTTCCACACTTGTGACAATACTGCAATACATTCAAAACTGAAGAGTTTAGTATTAGTTAGCCAGACGTCGCCAGCAGGTACTGAGGTCCCGTACGGGAGGCTACTCAGCTATAGTTGCAAATTGAGCCAATATCTCTAGTAAGACCTGCAGGCCGATTAATATATATTTCCTTCGTCATCGCTTAGCGATTGATTACATTATTTGTGATTGAATAGTATTCCTTTACTGTTGCTTATTAGTTATAGTCATTTCGATATAATACATTTCAATTACGATATATGGTTTCATTCTGTGTAATTGTGCACAGGCTACAGATCCTTTACCATTTCGGGTGCTTATAAGCAACTGGCATCAAGTCATAAATCAACGTTACAAAATAATTTTAATTTAAATTTGACATAGGTTTCATACAAAAGCAAATCATTAAAAATATAACATTTGTTAAAAGAACGACTCAGGGTGCCTTGCTCGCAAGCTCACGATTTATAGCTAGGATATTCGCTCAGTCAGGGGAGGAAAATGTTAGTGGATTCATCAAGTCCCTTGCTTACATTACAATCACAGTCATACGAAAACTAAAATTCCAGCACGAAGAGACAGGAAACAATACACAGTGTTATTCACAGCATAAAACGATTTTATGTTATACCATCAAATATAAATTATCCATGAGAATAAATGCAATATTTGTGCAAATTATGTTTGTAACAATATGAAAATATATATACAGGATAATACCATCAAATATGAATTATCCATGAGAATAAATGAAATATTTGTGCAAATTATGTTTATAACAATATCAAAATATATACACATGTTGTGCCATCAAATATGAATTATTATCAATGAGAATAAAATAAATATACTTATGCAAATTATGTTAATAGCAATATCAAAATATATACACACGTTATACCATCAAATATGAATCATCCATGGAAATAGAAGAAATATTTATGCAAATTATGTTAATATCAATATCAAAATATATACACATGTTATGCAATCAAATATGAATTATTATCAATGAGAATAAAATAAATATACTTGTGCAAATTATGTTAATAGCAATATCAAAATATATACACACGTTATACCATCAAATATGAATCATCCATGAAAATAGAAGAAATATTTATGCAAATTATGTTAATAACAATATCAAAATATATACACATGTTATGCCATCAAATATTAATTATCAATGAGTATAAAATATATAATGGTACAAATTATGATAATAACAATATTATAAGTTTCATGTTACCGACTTGTAATGACATAATATTGCAACACAGAAGCAAAATAATTCACCAAAATAAACTGTACACTCCGCTGGCTTCTGACTCTCTATTTTTCGTTCTCGAGCAATACCTTTCGGATCTCCTCCAAAAAACCTCGCAAAAACTCGACTTCAATTTATGACTTGATTTATCTTTTACATGTATAAAGGGTGTCTCAAAATATATACATATATAGGGTGTCTCAATAATGAATGTATCAGGTTCAATGAAATAGTATTTTACAGAGGTGGGTTATCTCAGTATAGAGTATTGTTTCGAATTTTTAAATAAAATTCATAGTCAACTAGAAGAATATAACATTAAATTCGCCATTATTTAATTTTTTGTTATTTCCAAAAATAGAAAATGTTAAGTGTTATATACCATTTTTATGGGAAAAAATAAAGTAATTTAATGACGGAAAAAATACAGGGTGTTCCATTTAACAAATTATATGTTTAGGTCATATCTCAAAAACAGTATCTCCGGCAAAAATTTCCGGCATGCCACTGAATTCTGCGTAAAAAGTACTATAAGCGTCCGTTTTTATCTTTTCTGTAAGTTATCAGGTAGGCGAGATACGAGGGGCGCCCCAAAATACAACATTTTTAAAATCGCCCTGTAGCTCAAAAACTAGGAAAAGTGTGTTTACGGTATCTTCTGTTTGACCAAAAAATAGCCCGGTGTCGCGAAAACCGCATTCTTCTATCTTTACTAATTACCGAGAAACCCCGTAAATGCATCCAAAATACGCCACCCTGTACAGCGATCACGCCAATTTGACTCCCATTATTAATTAATCACTGTTTCCTTTTTATCAATATTTAATACGTATTTCAGCTCAGGAGTAAAATTGAATATTATACACGATGTGACGGTAATAAGGCTTTAACCTGTTCATGGAATTAATCCACTCGCTCCCTCGTCGCTCGTGAACCAATATTTTCCACTGAAAACCTGGGAGTTAGACACAGGTAAAGCATTTTCTGCCAAAAAATAAACAACAAGTTGACATGGGTTTATTTTCATTATTCAATAAAGAAAAAATTGAAATAGAATTTGATGTGTTTAAGAGTAGTGATATTTTTACGATTTCGATTTTTTACATCAAGAGATACTTCCTTTGGTGGTTTAGTTTACTGCAAAAGGTAAGAAATTTCCATTTTTAGATATAATTTTATATAATTAAAAATATAGGATAGGTACACCGGTATTTCTTTAGCGTTTTAAATTAATTATTTTTGTACTTTTCGTTTTTTTTTTCTTAATTATGGCATTAACTTTCAGATTTCCGTACTTTTTGATTTTTTCTTAACCCTTTCCAGCCCAAATTATTTTTTTTTTAAATAAAAATTTATTTATTGCGAAAATCTTTTGAATTTGTTGTCTTAATACTGACTAAACATTAGTTTATAGTTTTTTTTCGAAAGTTTTAGGAAAAAACAATAGATGCCATATGGCATCAGTGGGAATAAATCTTGTCCAGCCCAAATTATTTTTTTTTAAATTAAAATGTATTTATTGCGAAAACCTTTTGAATTTGCTGTCCTAATACTGACTAAACATTAATTTATAGTTTTTTTCGAAAAATTGATTATGTCATCATCAGAAAAAGTTTGAAATAGGTAAGTGGGGTCAAAACATCATGATCCATAGTAGTGTCTACTATCTTGTCCACTATTTTGTCTACTTCGTCAATGTCCTTTTTTTTCATGAAAGTTGGCTTTTTTGGGGATTTTATATGATGCAGATGCGATAGATGCGATGCCAAAAAGGGTTGCTAATGATATATCGTCTGGAATAACTTCTTCTTCTACTTCTCCTTCTTTTATTTCTTCTTCTATCTGAGAGTTATCTTGTGTGTTGACAACATAATGTCCTCGGTCTTCTGTGAATTGGCGCGCTGGATGTTTCGTACTCGAAATAATTCTTCATCTTCATCTGTTTCACCACCACTGTCTATTTCTATGTCCAAAACATCGCCCTCTAAGAGGACAAGCAGACGTTTTTCCTCCTCAGTAGTGAGTCCCATTTTGGTCATCTAGATTGACGAAAAAATAAAATAAAATACAATTTTTAAGAAAAAAAATATATATTTCCTAACCATTATAGCTTATTTTTGGTTTTATTCGCAAAAATACTTTCTTATATAATTACTTTTCTTGAAACACTTAAGCTCCCGAAACGCCCAGTGACGCCAAATGGAATCCCTACGTTCAAGTCCAAATCTAAAGCAAACAAATAGTATATTTACAGGTACTTTAGTAAAATAACATTATTAGCCATATATTACTTTCTAGTATATTTTTTTACAAATAAATTAATCATTACTTACCCTGTCAATCTTCGAAAAAAATTGATAAAAACGTCGAAACGATCACAACAAATTTAATAGCACCGAAAAATTCAAATATTCCAAATGACATCCAAACCGGTACCCGTAGCGTACTCTATGAACACCAAATAACACTAAAGACGGCCGAACGGTTTGCAAATATTTAAGAAATCTTTATTACCTACACAATAATTTAAAAACTCCATATGGCATCATTGGGCTGGAAAGGGTTAATTGTGGCTCTGACTTTGAGATGTCCGAATCCGATCGAAAGGCAAAACGACTTTCAGGATCTCAATACAGGAAAAGAAAATTTGGAAAAGCAGCCAACGAAAGAAAATTAAGCTGATCTTTGCAAAAATACTTAAAAATTGAACCAGACGCATCAAAGTCATCATCTTCGCAGACGCAGATTGGTGATATTCCAAAAATTTCAGAGAAGCAGCCCAGTGTGAGTGAACCTGCAGATTGTAGTGTGAGTAAACCGGCAGATGTTGATTCCCAACCGTGTAAGAAAAACATCGAAAACTGTTGTTGAAACTTATGATTTTGATGGTAATGATCCGTTCACTTGGCCTGACATTATAAAAAATCGAATAATTGAATTATTAGTTCAGAATGACCCCCCAGCAAATAGAAAAACATAAAAACAATATCCTGCTAATGAGACTAGTAGAAAATTTTCTAAGAATCATTTTTCTAGAATATGCTTATGATCTTGTGTACCTAATATTTTTTTCATAAATAGTGGGTAAGAAATTTTGTTATATTTGCGTTTTGCTCTTTAGTTTAATTTATTTTTGTTACCTGTTATGCAATATTTAATAAAATATTTTTGGTTGGAAAAATTTTACTTTTTTATTAATAGGGCGGCAATTTTGATGCATGCACAAAGGCGGCCAAGTGTCTAAGAACGGCCCTGTTAGCTGTTTCGTTAATCTCAAGCACTAGCAGATTAGGTATTTCTTAACAATTTAGGTTGGTTAGGTACGCTTGTGTTTCAATTTCTTCCCAGCTTGATTGGACAGTTCACCGATGATAAACCGTGCAAACAGGTCCTTCATATATTTAGTTACTTCACTTAGGTCAAATATGTTATGCTGGTGAGCCTTTAAAGTACCACTCCCTCTTTTCTTTCAGTTTTTTGACCTAATGCCATTTCCATTGATTTATCTGTATTGGTTCTATATTTATTTTGTTAAATGTATCTTTTCTTAATAATCGAATCAAGTTCCAGACCTCTGATGATCTTCCCTACATTTCATTCTTATTTCCGATTGATCATATCACCATCCCATTATACAACACATATAAACGAACTCTGCCGACACTATTTTCATGGAAGCTGTATTTCTAATGAGACTTAGATGGGTTAGATCCATCAAAGACACATGCGCAATGCGCATTGTTCCGTGTGCGTAGGTCGTCCATAAAACTATAGCAAATGGCGTTGGCCTGTTGTTATGAAATATAAATTGGCAATAATTAAACAGTTCATAGACCTCAAAATATCTACTTTATTTTGTGTTTTTTAACAAAACTTCAAACATTTGCAAAATTGATATTGCTACATTCTCATATGAACCCTTCAGGGAGTCTGAGGAAATATTTTGTTTTATGCGTATTGTAGAGCTTTTACTAAGCATATATTTTGATCCTCCTCATCTTCTTGGCCAAATTCAATTAAAATTCTGGCTCGATCTCGTAGAATGAATGAAACTGAAAATAAGCATTTATTTTCATAAAATTAACTATGGCGTTCATTATATCATGACTTTTAAGTCTTGGGTAAATTGATGCTTTTCAAAATTAACTTAAAGTAACGAGTCCGGCAGTAAACCTCCGGCATTTTAGGCTTTAATTGAAAAGTCATGGTAAATGCCATTTGAAATTTTACTTTTTTAAATGAAAGTGTATACAGTGCAGTTAGCTTTCACGTGGTTTTAAGAATTATTACGGTATCCTTACTTTGTCACTTGTCTTCCGTACAAAAAAATATCCTTACAAATTGTTCTGTATTGAACGTTTAAAAAGGATAATTTTAATAAAATACGAAAAATTCCCTAAACGCCGCTAAACTATTTGTTTCTCCCCATATTAACGATTGAATTTAAAGAATTTTTGGATTCTTATTTTACCCCATAGTCATTATGAAGTCTCGGCGCTTATGTAACCATCAATTTCAATAATGGTATAACGACAGCTGTTGGCCACCACAAATCTCCATTATTTTTTTATCAATGTTTTAAAATGTAATTCTGTCGAATGGACCATCTATTTAAAAAGATCACAAAAACTGATTCATACAATACATAATGATTGACGTGCCATTCAAATTTAACTAGCATTCATTGCAATTTAAGTATCAGTCAATCAATCAGTGACAAAAGCAAACTATGGAACAATAATTTTATTGTAGGATCCTCTTAAACCTCATTCGATGATAAATAACGTCTAAACAAAATCATGTGGTCAGAAGCACGACAAATAACAGTGACCTTTAAGTTCACACTTTTCAGGCTGCTCTATCTTCTGTAAATAAATATTCTCAATTCTTCGTAAAATCACTAATTATTGCCGCAAATAAATAAGAAAAAATGAATTTTGAAAAAACTTTTTTGGTTCTAATTGCATCGTTTGACTGAACTGCATTTTTACAATCGGTTGTTCCAATTAAATTCAATGTGTTATTGGCACAACGAACATGGACGAAAAGCTTTATCCTGTTGTCGGAAGTGTCTGAAACGTCGATTTCTTGAAAGGTTACACTTCTTCATCATACTCGTTTGTTTTTGTTTCATCTTCATCATCATCTGTATCTTTTCCGTTATTAGCTCTGCCAATTTCTCCTTGCAAGTCTTGGGCTTCTCCAAAAACCGAGAATTCACGAAATGCTTTGGCAAAGTTAGAGCCATTGCCTGTTACTGTGGCAACGATTTATGTTGAACCAAAGAGTATATAACCACCGAGAGGCGACATCCTGTTAACCGTTTTCAGGTAATCAAAAACTCAGCCCACGCTGCGAATAGATGTTATTGTTTATTAGGCCGAGAGTCCGAGTACGTCCTGTCTGCGGCGAGCATCGAGGTGATAGTATTTGAGAGTAGTGTCGTTTAATTATTAATAATTCTTTATTATAAGCATGTTCGATACCAATTGTGCCCTTCGGGGATGTCGATTGAAAAAAGGAATGTCAAAACTTAGACATAAATAATTTAATACTTTATTTTAAAACGTACAAACAGACTGGGGAATGGGGATAACATTTTTGTAGCTTGAAATCCCCATCAGAAGAGTTTATCAATTATATTAATAAATTAGAGCATATTTTTAATTTTAATTTTGAGTCCATTTGTACTTATAAAGGCATATAACATCATTTATATAGTTTGATGAAGAAAATACCATGTACAAATCCTTGTGATAATTTTCCGAAAAGTTATGTTACGAAATTATTTATAAGGTTTAAAATATTTTACTCAATTAAATATACGAATAGAGAGATAAAAACTGCAAAAGGCTCGAAAATGAATAGAAAATTAAGAATTGTATATCATTTATAGTGTATAAATCTATTTTTTTGTCGAAGTTTCCTACAAATAATGAATATAGTTTTTATATAAAGTTTGTTGGTTTAGTGTTTTCATTAAGTTATATTCAAATTTATTTAAAAAGTATATAATCTAAACAAAAGTATTCCACCATGATTCATTTAGGTTCAACCTCTCTTCTCTCAATATGCCACTAAATATGTTAAACCATTAATCAAATATTTTTTAATCTACTTATTTACTACACCAAAATTAAATCTTTCAGTGTAAAACAATTCTCAACTTGCTCAATACCAAAAATATTCCACCATGTTTCATTTATGTTCAACCTCTCTTCTCTTATATGCCACTAAATATGTTAAACCATATATCAAATATTTTTGAATCTACTTTACTACAACAAAATTAATTCATTCTTTCACTGTAAAACCATTCTCAACGTGCCCAATACATTTTTCTCGATTCCAAACTGGGTTTGCTGTCAAATATCGGAACGGAAAACGGGTACATGAAGATCAAAGTGCCGACGGCTCTTTGTCTCCTCTCGTTGGTTATAAGCTCTCTGGTTGAACTTCAAATTTGATGTTTTCAAACATTTCCCCTATATTCTTGTAATTGTGAGTTCCAGACAGTCTTCTCTCTAGGTTTGCCTCGATCCAGTGTAGTGTGATTCCGTATACTCTACGCGATATATGACGGATACCAGTACCGAGTACTTTACTGAAAATTATAAATATAAAATATAAATAAGTACAGTATTTGCGGACTTGTACTCGAATAAATAAAGCCCAGCTCTGAAGAATATATAGACTTTTTCTTCAACTAATACAAGGAAAAGTAGTAAAAATTAGAAGGCAAATATTAACAAAATCACTGTACAACCAAGTTTGTAATCTAAATTTTAAAAAGATCCTGGTAGGTGCTCGAAGTTCTAGTGGTTCTATGACGTAACTATCTAAATATCCGTTTCTATACGCCTAATTTATTCGTGTTAAATCAAGCTGTGAAATATGAATGATTTTAAATACTTGAGAAATATGACTCGTCTTCTTCATAATCAACCGATTCATTAAAATGCCTTCCGTGCATGTGTAGACAATAAGAAGAATTAGCATTTTGATGCCACCGCGAAGATGTCTCTTCTATTAATAGCCACCCGTGTTTATCGGCAAGCCTAAAAACAATGACAAAACTTTGACCGTGGGAAATCTAGAGTTTCACACAATTTTTTCATAGCTTTGAGAAATGTGATTAGTACGAATTGAAGCAAAAGCATAAACTTATATTTATCAATATTAATTAGCTTGGACACTACCATATAAATATTTACATCTGCAAAAACAGGAAGCAATGTTCTGCAATGTTGTTAGAAATCATTGTGTATTTATGTAAAAGATATTTGCCATTTTAGATTACTTATCTTTAGTTGTAGTGATTAAACTTCCCCTTGGTCTTGCCCAATTAGTGAAAATTTCTGCCGCCATATCCGAACTTCTGACCACCAAACGATCCATAAATCTGCATCTGAATTGCTTGAGTTCCTTCCGATATACCGCCTACACTTCTTTATTTATGTCCTTTCGCCAGCTCTCAGAACTAATTACTAGAACCAGATAACCACTTGGAAGGATTGAGCCTCCTAATTGACTATATAATTCTCAATTTTTAAAATGTGCAAATACAAAATCAAGATTTCTTATCAAGACGTCTTGTTTTGACATGAAATTTATTACTTTGTCTTGAAACCTGTAACCAAGTTCTTGTCTTCATTCACAGTACCTGGAAATCAAGACAAGATCTTGAAAATATCAAGAAACTTGCCATCGGTAATAAGTACAGTATTAAAAATTAGACTTAGGTATTAAGGACAATACAAGCCGTTTGCATTTATGTATGTTAGTTTTTCATAAT
Source organism: Pissodes strobi (assembly GCA_016904865.1). Taxonomy (NCBI): domain Eukaryota; kingdom Metazoa; phylum Arthropoda; class Insecta; order Coleoptera; family Curculionidae; genus Pissodes; species Pissodes strobi. The sequence continues at coordinate 32,796 of JAEQML010038526.1, read as the reverse complement.
CTATCAGCTGACATCAACTTTCGGTTTAACGGGAAGTCCATAAGTAAATCACCTCTGGTTAAACCGGAAGTTCACGTAAAACTTTGCAATATCTTGAAAACAATTCAATTTAGTTATAAAATGTGTTACATAAAATACGCTCTGGAAATCCCAGTAGACTTCAAAATATGACAAAGGTGTGCAATTTAAAACAACGAAATCGATAGTAGCCTTGTTAATAAACACTTTTGTGGCAACTCTCTGTATCTTCCAAAAGAAGGTTACGTGAGCTCATTCAGGGCTTTTTCTGCCATTAGGCCCGGTGCAATATCAAAAATCCTACATAACTTAAAAAATAATACTAATAATAATAGAATACATTTTCTCGATAAGCAATCAGGAAACTCTTTCGTCACCTTTATAATATCTGAAAAGTCTAAGCAAATAGTATATTAGAGTACTAGTTTTATAAAGTAGGTACGCACCTTGTTTAAGTTGCGTGTTTTTAAACTAAAAATGTGCTTAAAAGTTTTATTAAATCAAATGGTTTATAATTTTTTCCATTTGCCATTTTTATGATTAAAAAAAATATACTTCTTTTATGAAATATTATCAATTTTTTTAAAATTTTTAGGTTGGTAACAAATTTGGATTAAAGACATTTGAAAATCCCGCTTTTATTCTGTCAATCATTTTCCTCACATAAAAATCACATGGTCACGTACCGTATAAGATGAAAGGTGGCCATGATACGTAAAAGAAATGTGGTACCAACGTTAGGAATTAAAAAAATATTTCTAGTTTATCTAAAAACTAATATTTTATATTGAAATGCTAGTAAATTTGAACAATTAAATTTAAACCCGAATAAAAGCCAACCTAAACTATATTATAAATAAAATGTATACCTTGAAATCAGTGGCGTAAATAGAAGAGTGAAGGCAGGGGATCTGGACTCCTCTAAATTCCCTTAAGCTGGGTGCCTAATATCATATTGAAGCTACGTGAATTAAACAATGGCTTGGCCCCATTATCTAATAATAGGGTAGGGTGATTGAATATATTCTGCATCTCTACCTATCTCATTTATTTGAAGTGATATTAAAAACACTAAATGCACAAGTTGAAAGGGTTTTGATGAATTTTTAAGACGTAATATCAGAAAAAGAACATCGAATATTGCAACTATTTACAGAAGTTATGGTTTTTTAAATTGATTCCCAGTATATTGTAAACAACTAAAATAATTAAAATGCTAATTAATTATCGCCCTGTCCCAAGTTTGAACTTGAACTTAAAAAATATTATATAAACAGTCGAGACAAATTATAAGCCACGCGATTAACGCAAGCGATTATGAACGTGAAACGTGCAACGGTCAGCAAATTTTATTGTATAAATACTCAAGCAAACCATCAGTTCGGCAGACTTTGTCTCTCACCTCACCCGCTCCGCCTGATTCTGCTACAGTGGACATGTACGTGGTAGTAAGGGGGTTCTAGCATGCAACTTAATTCCCTAGCTAAAACTGAGTTTCATAGCGCATATGTACGTCAGCTTAGCAGTAAAGTGGAATCCACGATAAATTTGTCAAAGTACAATACTGCAGGTCACAGCATCTCCCACAAGCCGACCAAAAATGGCACATCTTACTTTGATTACCACATACAAAGTATTCACGATACCTATAATAATTTATTGTACTGTTTAGTGCATAGCAATACTGAGAAGAAAGAAAAGCACGCCGCCTCCATTTTGTCACACTCAATCTCAAGGAAAGAAGGAACCAAGAACATGATCTGCCAAACTTCGAGCAAATAAGAAACCCGCCAAATAACGAAAACCACCATGGAACCCTTAAGAAAAAAACCCACGCGCCATCTACCAGATACAAAACCTGACGAGTCACCAATCGACCAACAACCACCCAGAAAAGATGACGAAACCCGTTAGTTTACGGACCACAGAAATCTACCAGCAGCGCTGTATATTAGCAAGGCAAAGAAGATGAGTTGAACGGTGCACATATGCATGAGCACACCACGAATTACCTTAAAATGGTTGGGTTTTCTCTCGCTTGCTCTGGCTCCAGGGTGTACACAGCACAAGTGCTAGTTACACCCTGGAGCCAGAGCAAGCGGCTTTAATTGGAGAGAAAACCCAAACAATTTTAAGGTAAAACATGAATCCTCCACAACAATATAGAACATAGCCACACCACGAAGTCAGACCAATCCTAACATAAATGGTTTCAGGAGAGGAATAATAAAGTTTAAAACTGAAGAAATAAAAAATGTTATTGAAAGCAACAAAAGTTCTTCGAAGAAATTTCTCTTTTGGTACCAAGAGCATTTGTGAGCTAAACGAAGAAGGCGGGTGATGTTTCTTCAAATAAGGAAGAAATTTTAAAGTGAGTGTAAGATTTCCATACACGGCTTTACAAAGAAAAGGAACACTATCCGTCTGAGAACTTATCTTATGTCCAAAATCAAGGTGTCAAGGATATTCCTGATATTGTCCTGGATGGGATAGGAACGTCGCTGATGGCTATTTGATGATGATGATTGGGGCCCGCTAATTTGATAGGGCTTAGGGTCCAACTCATTTGAAAATAGGTCCTGGCCGCCTGTGCTTAAGGGACTGAAAAATATTCTTATATTCAAAACTCAACAAAATCATATTTATTGAAACTGAGTACATTGTAACAGTCCAATTTGACCAGTGTAAAATATTTTTAAATCCCATTTTGTATGCTGCATTTAGCAAAAAAATGCTGTATTTTGCGGTGAGAATACTGAGAATTATTGAAAAGAGGTCAATACTCTTCGGTTAATTAATTCTAAATTGATTGGTTCGATTTGCAGTCAATAAGCCGCATTTATTAATGTAAAGTATTATATTCTAAATATAGGTTAACGATATATTTGTATTAGCTGTTATAACACTTTGTGACTATATTTATTTTAGTTGATAAGCGAACCACAGACGCTTAGGTTTGATCCAATCAGTAAAATAGGACATTCCTTTGTCTTGTATTGTATGTTACTTTGCTTAATTTATATTACATTACCGTAGAACGACCAGCATTTTTAAGAATTGTGTTAATAAAACCTGCTTTTAGGCTTCATTAGATCCGTGAAATTCATATTTTATTTTCGGTTTAAATATTTCATAACTTTTGAGAACTTCTGATAAAACTTTTTGGGACCTCTGGCTCCGGCTGGTTTCAGATATTTATATTTATCTTTCCACGCGGCCTGCTGCTATATTCGCAATATTCGGTTGGTACTGTTGGTAGCATTGGTAGTAGGAATGGGCTATTTCCCATAATTGCTGCTGTCGATTAAGATTTTTAAAAGTTTATCGTTTTGTTGAGGAATATTATCTAGTATTTCTTGAACCATTTAATTTCAGCTCATTAATTGTGGTTCCCGCCGTCGTTTTACTACCATAATAAACGAGAACTAAGTCGTTTATTATCTTAGAATTATTCCTCGTATCGAATCACTTGGCATTTTTCAGCTCATCACTTCTTCTTGATTCGACGTTCTTTTTTTCTAATCTCGTGATAGTGGAAAGGCAAATTGACTGAAACGAATAGAGAGTCCTTCTAGAAAATACCCTTTGTTTTAGTGCAGTCTTAGTGACTCAACATTTAGTATTGTAACTGTATACTACCCTTCTTTGGGGATATTGTGTTGGTTTCTGTTTGTGTTTTGACACGACCGACTTATCGGGATTTAACTACTGCACTAGGTAAGCATTTTCTCTGGAATTATTTTTTTTCTATTGCTTGTGAAGCACGCGGACGCCATGATGCTAAAGGCTATTTTCTCTTATTTCTACAGGCTTTTCAAGCTCATTTACACGACCGAGACCGTCGAATCCCCAGCAACCCTCACACACGAGCGAGGTAATTATTGCTACAGTTTTTTTGTCTAGATTAACGATTTAATTGCTTTATCTGTGTTAACCTTCTTTGTGCATTGTCCTCCATTTGCTTTGCATCCCATGTGTTATCTTATCTATTCCATTTTATCATATCTGAATTTTTGTTTTAATGTGACTTTAGTTCTGATTATATGGGGACGTTTATATTTTCTTTTAGGGGTGATTCATGCCTATCTTTTTTATATTCAAGTTGTTTGTACCTTCTGTATTTATTTTATTTGCTGATGGTCATTGAAAGTCCATTGATAATATTTTTTTTGGGGGGGGGGGGGGGGTTTGTTTTCTAAAGAAAATATGTTTATGCAAGGGGGGCTATAGTTTTTTCATTGAAGTAAGGGGGCTTTGTCTAATGCGTATTGGGTTATTACAGGCTCATATATCTTATCTCTGGGCCAATCCTACCACCGCCCACCCTGCTGCAATTTTATCACCGGGTTACAAGTTCTCTGCTAGTTTTACCTTCGGGGCCATCGAGTAGCAGTACTTGGGATTTACTACAGGTGCCCGGCGCCTCCATCAGAGGTACTTGCTGCCTCCACAACTGACCTTGAAGATTCGGATCTAATGGTGTATCGCACATAAGCAGTATTATTTTATTTTTTTTTGTGTTTAATTACTTATTAGCACTATAGATTGTGCCCTGAAAGAGCCATCAGAACCTCATTTATTCATTTATTTTTCTGGTCAATTGATAATCATTTCTTTTAATATTTAAATATAAATCTTTTCGGCCGAGCTTTAAGATAGATTAATTTTATTTGTTCATTTATTTTTCTGACCGACTGATATAATCGCTCTTAATTTTCCTTTTTTTTTTTAATATAAATCAAGCATTGACCGCCGAGCTTTAAAGATAGTTTTCAAGAATTTTATTCCTTTTATTCATTCATCGGGTCAATTGATATAAGTATTGTGGCCTTTTATCACTACATATTATTATCACTGCATTTATAATTGTGTATATGTAATAAGCTTAGGTAAACCAAAGTGATCACTTCGGATTGTAGTGTTTAGAACATTTTTTAGTTGTAAGGCATACAGTACCAAGTAACCAACAGAATTGGTCTCCGTACAATCTCCATATTGTACTCTATTTATCAATTACTTTAATAGTCATTTGACATTCCTTTGTCTTTAAATTGCAAATTTTACTGTAGGATTGTTGCTGTGTTTTAAAAAAAGACTTCCTTAAATTATAGATTGTGTTTTCTTTATTAAGTAAAAGATTTAGTTTCTTTGTTTGATAATCGTGCCTAGCAACCCTATACAACACCAGCGGAGCTTTTTCAGTTTAGTCGGGAAAAAATGGTGGCGCTCTACGACTCCACTACCGGAGCCGGGCATTACACGACTCTCCGGTGCTGGGTTTGTTTTTAATAAAATCTTTATTCGCTAACTTTAATAGGAAAAACGTGTTGCAACATATGCTAAGATTAGACGTCAATTTTGTTTTTTTTTCCTTATTTTTTTTTTATTTTATTGTTCTCAATTCCTGCAATGAAATGATACAGCTAAAGTTTATAGATATTTCGTAAAATTGATATGATCTCAGGCGTTAGGTGCTTATACGTTCAGGTAAATCATTATAGTGCACTTGTTTATGTTAATTACTCAATGACTGCTATATACTTTGAAAGCTTATGCAAAAAAACTTTAAGCACGCTCTGTCGTAATGCTTCGGCAACTTTTACGTCGGACCAATAAAATGGCATTTCCTGGCACTATTAGCGATAAAACTTCTGTTTTGTTTCTTATCCACGTCCCTGCGAACAAAGTTCCGGAGGTGTTTTATCATACGGCCGTAAGCTCGCAACGGCGAACTACGTAATATAAGCAAAAGGGTGACTAACGGTGCGGTAAAACTTTTATGAAACGCCCGAAGTGCCGTATTTTGGCCCCTGTGCACTTACGTGCCGAAAATGGGGGCGTTCGAATTGCCAATCGAGGAAATATTTAATTGAGTGTCGACGAAGCGGAAAATGCATTTACTGTTTTGCTGCGGTTAGGGGAGGAGTTTATGTCAAATGCTAATTATGATTTACTTGTCGATATACGAGAGTTATTCTTGTCTTAAATACGTTCGATATTGAATAATGGTTCGAATATAAAAATAAAACTGACAGCAGCAGTCCAAGGGACAAACGATAATTAATCGTAATTACATTACAAGAACATGCCGCAAGGCATGAAAATAACGACGGGACTCGCGACGTGGCAAAACGGGAGAAAAGAAGTATAGATCGAGCGAAGAGAATGGTATGCAAAATATTATGTCAACATTCAGGACAAATTATAAAAAAAACGCGAGCGGTCAACGCAAGCGATTATAAACCTTAAACGTGTAACGATCAGCACATCGAACCATCAGTTCGGCGGACTTTGTTTCTCACCTAAACGAGTTCCATGCATGCACATATGTGCGTATGGACCTATCGTGCAATCTTATTTTCTATCTAAACCCGAGTTGAATACATAAAACACTATACAGGTCCTACAAACTATATTATAAAACAGTTACCAAAGGCGTATAAAGCATATAAAAGTAAACTTCAATCGAAAAAACATGCGCACCTTAGTGATTGCGTACAGTGTAAATTTACCAAGTCTTTAACTAAAGTGCCTTCTTTATCATCTCTTCTCACCTGACGTAGATCGATCGCGAATCTGAGCTACACAACCTGTACGCCATTCAAAGCGTCACGTCATACAGGTCGTAATAGTAAAACTTTATTATACAAAGTGACGCAAGCGATCCTATAAACAATTTAATCTCAAAACCTACACTAATTATACGTGGCAATAATATACAAAACTGGTGTTATAAAAATATCCCTCACATTCGTCCGCATCTCAAAACAAAACCACCACAGATCTAAAAGAATACATTGTTATTTACCTGTACGAAGCTAAATTTACTCCGGAAAAAAATATATTTTTTTATTATTTTTCAAATTACACAATAATTCTAAACGTCCCTGGCTTATCTTCTAGCGAGAATATATTATTGGCTAGCCAATAGCACTGCACTGCTTTCCTCAAGTGGCGCACCCAGGGGGAGGGAGGGAGCATCGGGCCAGCCCCCCCCCCCCCCCCCTGTATGAAAAAATGTGACATCAGGACGTGGCACCCCAAATTTTTTCAACAAATTTTCTGGGTGCACCACTGGCTTTCCTTAACAGGTTGTAGACCAGTAGATAATTAAATTTGCATATCTAAAGAAGTAGACGTTGCTGGACACATCACAGGACGTAATAGTTGCGCACGCATCACATTGTTGACAAACACCATATCTTATGGTCCAGCGAATTGCTTTTAACTGGTCTCGTAGCCCAGTGGTCAGATGCTGTGCTTGTGATACGGCGCCCGGGTTCGATGTCCGTCAATGTTTTTTTTAATTTTTTTCAATTGTTTCTTTGTTAAAATTAGGGTTAGTTTGTTAGGTTGCGCCCCGGAGCGAGCGGAGGACATTGCATGAAGTGAAAACGTAAAAATACAAATGCAAATATAAACAACGCATGTGTTGTCAACAATGTGATGCGCGCAACTTTGCGTGCACGCTGCCAGCATATGTAGGCATTTGATAACAATTACAATATAAAATAACATTATTATTAACCTTAACAGCTAAAAACTTACCTAGACACTTTGGAATTATTGGGGGAGAAAAGTAGTTACCATAAAGTTTATTTTCTTCGTGAGAAATCAGAAGTCAAAGATAAACTTAATGAGTTTTGTGCTGAAATTAAAACACGATTTGGCATTGATATCATTGAGTTGCGTATAGATGGTGGCAAAGAATATGCCAATGAAGATGCAGCAAAGTTTTTGAGCAAACGAGGAATAAGGCACACAGTAACAACTCCTTATTGCCCAGAACAAAATGGATGTGCGGAACGGGAGAATCGCATACTTATGGAAGCTGCTCGTTCCATGCTACATGTTAAAGTACATCTTCCGCAATTTCTTTGGGCTGAAGCTGTTAATACAGCAGCTTATCTATTGAACAGAACCGGTCCATAGAAGGCCAAAAGTCAAAGCCCCTATGAGTTACGGTTTAAATAAACACCAAGGATAAATAACATGAAAGTATTTGGTACCGATTGTTTCGTTCATGTACCGAAACAAAAGCGCGGAAACTGGATAGGAAAGCTCTAAAAGGTTTTCTGGTTGGGTATCTTGAAGATATTGATGCATATCGTATATGGGTGCCAGAGACTCATGATGTTTGTGTAAGCCATGACGTCATCTTTAAACAAGAAAAACTGGTGTATAAGTCAACTGAACTTGAGTGTAAAGTGGATCAAACTCAAGATGATGAGAATCCTTTAAAGGATGAAACACCAGAAGAACCCAGACAGATAGAAACTCAGGCAGAAGAATAGTCTCCAGAAAGACGTCAACTTCGTCATAGAAATCAAATAAAACCACCTGATTTCTATGGAATCATGGTTGCGTGGATTGCCAACAGTGAACCAATGACGTATGAAGAAGCCATGTCATCAAAGCAGTCAGATATGTGGTTAAATGCCATGCGTGAGGAAATGAACTCTCTTCAGCAGAACGAGACGTGGGTTTTAGTGGATAAACCAAAAGACACTAAAATTATTTCCAATCGATGGGTTTATCGCATTAAGTGCAATGAAAATGAAGAAATTGAACGGTTTAAGGCACGCTTGGTCATAAAAGGTTGTGCGCAGCAAAGCGGCAGGGGCTTTGACGAAACTTTTAGTCCAGAAGTTCGCTTTGATACTATTCGTGTTGTTCTAAGTCTTGCTGCCAGACAAAAACTACACTTAAGGCAACTTGACGTCGAGACCGCCTTCTTATATGGAAAACTCGACGAAGATATTTAAATGCATCAACCAAAATGTTTCGAGGATGGTTCATTACAAGTCTGTAAGTTGCAGAAAAGCCTTTATGGGCTCAAGCAAACACCAAGATGTTGGAATCGAAGACTTACCGATTTTTTGCGAAATTTTGGATTTAAGGAGAGTTCTTCAGATCCTTGTTTATACATACACCGATCAAATGCCGGGCATCAGCTAATGATACTATTATATGTTGATGATGGACTCATAGTGTAAAGTAAAGAAGAAGAAGCTGATCTTTTGCTTAACAAAATTCAGAATGAATTTGAAACAAAAGTGACCATGACTGTTCGAAATTTTGTTGGATTTAAACTTCAAAAAGCCAATGATGGCTCCATAGGTATTACGCAAAAATGTTACACCACCCGAATTTTATCGGAATATGGAATGCTAGAATCCAAACCAGTGTCTACACCCATAGAGCCAGGATGGAGTTTTACAGATTCTCCAGAAATGGAAAAGTCCTTTTCATATCGCGAAATAGTTGGGAGTTTAATGTTTCTTCAGGTCGTAACTAGACCCGATATTGCATAATATGCGGTGAATGTTGCATCAAGAGCACTTGAGTGCCCTACCGAAGCTCATTGCCATTTGGTAACGCGGATTGTTCGGTACATCAACGGTACGAGGGATGTTGGACTACAGTACAACACTGAAGGACAATTGGAAGTGTTTTGTGATGCCACGAATGACATTAAAACTCGAAAATCGATAACGGGTATTGGCGGTAACTTGATTGAGTAAGAAACAACAGTTTATTGCGCAGTCTACAACGGAAGCAGAATACGTAAGTGCGGCTATCGCGGCAAAAGATCTAGTTTGGTTAAAACGCGTCTTAAGTGAGTTAGGTGTAGATGTAGTAAAACCGACTTTATCCATTGACAATCAAAGCGCACTTAAACTAATTAAGAATCCTGTTTTTCATGCACGTACAAAGCATATCGATGTAAAGTACCATTTTGTACGTGAATTATATGTTAATGGTGAATTTGATATCATATATGTATCTAGTGATAAGCAAATTGCAGAAATAATGACAAAACCTTTAGCCAGACCTAAATATGAAGTTTTCCGTTCTGGAATTGGTTGGGTCACTACTCGGGTCACTAGAAGTAGTACATATAGTTTTGCTTGTTTTTGCTGTTTTTGGTCAGATATACTTTTAAAGAGAGTATTGAAGTAGAAAAGTACCGCTGACTAAGAACAAATATCGGATCTGCTAAGCCGAATTGCCGAATGGTATACTCAAGTGTTTGGGTACATTACATTTGCATCTAGATTTAGTCTTTCACAAGCCCGGTTTTTGTAAGCATTAATTTTTCGTTTATATTAAAGTTGTTTTTTTCGTGAGTTTGACATAATTTCTCTCAGTACAATCCTCTTAAAATATCAACAGGAATAATTTGTTCCAAGTCCCAGGATTTTAATAATTCTTCCATTATTAAATACTTTCAACTATTTCACACGAAAAACAACATCCCAATGAAATATAGTTTATTTTATATCTCATGTCGTATGTTTACAGGCAGAAGTGTAATATTTGCTTTAAATCAAATTTATATTTATTTTAAGAATATATTCCACTTTGAAGAACTTATATTATGTTTACTTAAGATATAACACAGAATCTATTGAAGTATAATATAGGTATATACATAAATATACCAATCTTCATGAAACAATAATACTCCTATACTTGTTTCAAATATCTACTCTTCTTAAATCAGTACTAACTTAATCTTACTAAATAAGAATAACGTTTAAAGTATAACTACACTTGCGGCATAAAGAATGCAGTTTAGCCTGTCTCAGAAGAATCTTAGTTAACATATTTTGGAAAATTTCCAAAAACTCAATTTGAACCTACTGGTGGCAATGTTCTGTAGCAAGGTCCATTACGCCTACACAAATACAAATGCTTAGGGCTACCCCAAAAACAAAGACGCAGGTAGGCGCAGCAAATATTTCGTTTTTTTCTTTGTAAAATAGACCCTTATCTCGAATTTTATGATGGAGATTTTACTAAGCTTTTCTAAGCTTTTTTTTCTGCAGGCTTTATAAAGAAAAATAGAGACCAAAATAAATTTACTGTATTAAAATCATAAAAGGGGCTTTAGAATAAGGAAAATATTAGTAGTTTTGCAAAGTGTAGTTACTTCCCCTCTCTAGGGAATCATCACCTTGCCGCTGGTGAGAGGGCTCAGTAACCTTATATCCAGAGAGCCATGCCGGCGCGGCGGTAGCGTAGCTACCGGTAGGGCCACCCATGCTGGTAAGGTCTCGAAGAGATTAAGGTGAAGCTAAGAAGATTCCCACGCAGCGTCTGAACCCAGGGTGGGCGGCTGCAAACAGTGTCTGTCTCCAGGTTAGGAGCGGCTGACTATCCAACTCGCCAATACGTAAGGCCAGCGTGGCGTTTTAAGGCCAAATACCTTCCAAAAACTCCATGGATACATGTCGAACTTCAAAACCAAAGTACCCCAGGTGGGTGGCGCACAGCGTTTTGAATCCCACACTGACTTGTCAGTCAGCCTCATACTCGATTAATCATAAACCTCAGCAAAACATCAAGAAATCCTCCAGAAGCAGAATAATGTATATCGCTACTTATAATATAAGATCACTCAGACAAGATGCACACCTAAAGAGATTAGAGGAAGAACTACAGCACATTAAATGGGACGTTTTAGGTCTGAGGGAAACCAGACTTAAAGGCGAAATGACCACCTCATTAAAATCGGGACATTTATTGTACCAGAACAATAGCGAAATAAAACATCACGAAGGAGGAGTTGCAATACTGGTTAGCAAACGTCTAAAAATCAAGTAACAAAGAGACAACAAAGAGTTATTTACATGCTGATACAAATTAACAAAAGATATAGTCTGCAGATAATACAGGTGTATACCCCAACAAGTGCATCAGAAGATTCAGATGTAGAACAGGTATACGAAGACATAACAACAGCAAAAATTAGAGAAAGTGCTAAATTTGTATTAATAATGGGAGACTTTAATGCAAAAATTGGTGACGACGATAACAATGACAACCCAAATAAAGGCCGGTTTGGTTTGGGTCAGAGAAATTCTAGGGGAGATATGTTGGTTAATTACTGTAGGAGTGAGAACTTGTACTGTATGAATTAATTTTTTAAAAAACCTTTAAAGAGAAGATGGACCTGGAGAAGTCCAAATGGCATTACAAAAAACGAAATAGATTACATCATACCTAACAAAAAGGCCATTTGCGAAGATGTTACTGTCCTAAACCAATTTGACACCAACAGCGATCACCGTTTAACCAGAGCAGCAATAACAATTGACACTAGGGAAAAAATAAACTAATAAGAAAACAACCCATTCCAACAAACGAGACACTACAAAGAAACAGTGAAAGATTTCAAACCATAACAAACAATAAACTTAAAAGTAAGGAAGACCAAGAACAAATGGGCATTAATGAACTAACAGAACACATAAATAATAGCATACAAGCAGCAAACAAAGATGTTTTAAAAATAAAATAAAAAGTAGTAGAATTGGCGCACATACCAAGAACCTTATAGAAAAACGAAGGAATATGAATCGAGAGTCTGAAGACTATAGAGAAATAAATAAGGAATAAATAAAAACATAAGAAAGGACTTAAGAGAACATAAAACAAAACTTATTAAAGACACGATAGAGGCTAACAAATCTATAAAGGTTCTAAGATCTCAATTAGCTAGGGGCAGAACAAAAATGTCTGGACTCAAAGACAAACAAGGCAAATTAGTTAGTGCCCGAGGGGAAATTATAGCGGTAGTCCAGGACTTTTATATGGAGTTATAAGGTCAAAAGCCCAAGATCCCCACGACGAGAGGAACGAAGTATGAAATGTCGGATCGGAAGATATACCCGAAATAGATATCGCTGAACTAACCAAAGCACTCGGTCAAATGAAAAATAGAAAAAGCCCTGGCGAAGATCAGATAACCACTGAGATGTTGAAAATGGGGGGAGAACAGCTAAGAGAAAGCTTAAAAACTCTGTTATATAAGTGTTTGATACATGGGAAAATACCAGAAATATGGGAAAGTGCAGAAGTCATATTACTATACAAAAAGGGAGACAGAAATAACATAGAAAACTATCGGCCAATTAGTTTGCTATCCCACTTGTACAAACTTCTTACAAAAATAATTAAAAACAGACTGACGCAGAAAATGGACGCATACCAACCTCCGGAGCGGGCTAGCTTTCGCAAGGGGTTCAGCGCAATAGACCATCTTCAGACAGTACGTACACTTATTGAAAAAAGGACAGAATATATCATACCCCTACATTTAGCTTTCATTGACTACCAGAAAGCGTTCAACTCTATTGAACCATGGGCGGTTCTCAAGGCATTGAACAGCGCTAGGATTGACTCAAGGTACTCAGCTCTGATCAAACATATATGACAATGCTTATATGCAAGTTATAATAGACGAAGATATAAAAACTTCGAAGATTCCTATAAAGAGAGGAGTGCGTCAGGAAGATACGATCTCTCCGAAACTGTTTACGCCGACACTAGAGGATGTATTTAAGGGCTTGGACTGGCAAGATAAGGGAATTAATATAGACGGAACACGACTAAACCACTTAAGATTTGCTGATGATATTATTCTAATTAGTAATTCATCGGAACAACTCAAATATATATTAGAAGAACTTCACCACGCATCATCTGGGGGTGGGACTCCAAATGAATCTGACGAAAACGAAAATAATGAGTCTATAGAACAAATACAAATTCAAATTGAAAATCAAACAATAGAAAACGTAACAGAATATATATATCTCGGGCATATGATACAAAGAGGAAAAGAAAACCAAGTGGCCGAAATTCCTAGAAGAGTAGGTCTCAGCTGGGCAGCTTTTGGCAAACTCGGATTCATTCTTAGATCTAGGGACACCCCCATAAACCTTAAAAGAAAAGTTTTTGAATCGTGCGTTCTACCAGTCCTCACTTATGGCCCCGAAACAATCCCGCTAACATGCAAAGCAGTTGATAAACTTCAAGTCACACAACGACCGATGGAAAGGGCTATGCTGGGGGTTAGTTTACGAAATAAAGTTCTAAATGGGGAAGTCAGAAGAAGAACGCAATTAACAGATGTTGGCGAAAGAGTAGCGCAGCTAAAATGGAGATGGGCTGGCCATATTGCAAGACAGAGCACAGAGAGATGGACATACAAACTAACAGCTTGGCGGCCAAGAGAGTGTTGGCAGACCTCAAAAAAGATGGCGTGATGACATCCAGAAGATTGCCGGGAAAAACTGGATGAGGGCTGCTATAGACAGACAGAAATGGAAAAATATGGAAGAGGCCTACATTCAGGAGTGGATGAGAACAGGCTGATAAGAAGAAGAAGAAGTTACTTGTCATACCAACTTAATAGTCATGCACAATAAAAATGCTCTTTGTAGTGCCAATTTTTTTATTTAAAAATATACATTTGGGTGGTTTTGACTATTATAGTTAGAAAATCATATCAAAGCGTAATGTCGTGCTAAATCCCCCATTTGACCCATTGTGCGATGCGACCGACGCCGACGATTTTTTAAAGAAAAACGTAGCCAGACAAAGATAATATAAATATGAAACAATTTAAATATTACTTCATCGGAATGAAAAAAAAACGTGTCTGAATATTTTTTCTCATTTATCACACCATGTTTCGGTCATTTATATAATTAATTGGTTTGTAATATTTTGCGTATTTTCGTAATCGCACATTTAGATACTTCATGTCTAAAGTGAACTGTAACGTAACGAGTTTGATTAATGAGCATTATTTAATTAGGCAACTTAGATACCGATGTCAAAAGTGTTTTGAAAATTGGAATAATAGGTATTTCGGGACCCATTGACACAGACTGTAAAGAGGTACCGTTTGAAAATTCTAGAAAAAAATCGACAATGACTTTGATATTACACATTGAGAACTATAATTAACGGATCTGACAAAATAGCTTCATAATAATAGGTCAGCAAACGAGACATAGATAATTTAATGCAATTTCAGTGTTTTCCTATTGGACTAGTCAATTAAGCAAAATCCTAATCAGCCTAATCATGACGTCGTAGCTGTAAACGAGCCTTTAATACACCTAAGCCGTAGTTTTTTCTATTTCATTGTGCCTCTTACTTCGTGAAATCCGGCAAACGACATGGCATACAAATTTGAAAGTGTTCGAAGTTATAACGTATTATGCAATGCCATCGTGAGAAAAGTCCCTAAAACCCATTATCATTCACAATTGGAAATTGAAAATAGTAATTACCGAAGCAGCAATGATGCCGAAGCGTACGTGTTCAGCATATGCAGGCTGGCCTGCGGGAGATTCGCTCTTTGCCGCTGTGGCATTAATGTAGACAGCTGGTATATCCTTTAAAAGATACGAGAAGGTGTGCGATGACTAATGAGGCGTTGGTTTTTGAAAAGATGTTCCATCAATTTTTTAAATCATTTTTGATGGTTAGAACACTAACGATCATAGGAACATGACAAAAGCTATTTATTTCTTTTTACATTATTCTATATTTTTTTTTTTATTTTTAATGTCATAGCTCGAGTTCGGACAAGGTAATATTTATATCCTCCTTAGAACTACACGAAACTATACTCTTGTATTAGCTTGATATAGTGACGATGAAAATGTATTTGGCAAAATATTCATCCAAAATATATTTAAATAAAATACCTTTTTTGGCGCGTTCAGCACACCTTTTTCTGGTTAGTGTTTAAGACTGAGCTATCTACACATCCAACGCTCCATGTCTGCGCATGTAACGCTCAAAGCTGTCTACGTTCAGCAATTTAACGCTCATTCCGGTAATTTATTGGTGTTTAACATTTTTCAGGAGAAATTTGAGAGTTGTTTTTGGCGATCCGATTTTCAGTTTTGGAGTTATTACGTTAAATGTGCGATTTTTCAAAATTTTGCTTTAATACACGATAGTCGTCGAAATTTTTTTTTTAATTTGGATGTAATTTTCTGTACCTACACGTTATTTTTAACGGCCATACCTTATTGAAATTGGGGAGAATATGAAAATTGTAATTTATTTTGGGCCTGTGTATTTTTGAAAAAAAGGGTCATTTTGGGTCTTTCTATCGCCGGAAAAATCGCACGGACTGAAAAAACCAAGACGACAGTTTGATAAGAGAAAAACTCGCTAAATGCTTCTCTATTTCGAAATGTGTGAAAATGGCGTTTTAAGGGAAAGTGTTAAAACATCGATTTAAAGGTTAAAAAAGAAGGCTTTAATTTTTCGTTTCAAGCAAGACATTTTTTTATAGAAAAACTGATCATTTGACAAGAACGATTCCTTTTTAGTACGGCACGACGGTTAGTCTGCGATATTGGGACCAACCTTGCATTTTTGAGTAGATAATTGAGATTTGGCACAGTGGTAGGTGTATACCCATACCTCACTTTTAAGAAGCGGAACCAAGCTTGCAAACTCGGGAGAGCAGCGGTATGGGGTGTTGCATACATGCCAGGGCAAAATTTGAGAAATTCGCTAAACGAGCACACTCGACCGTTTCTAGTGGTGAATATCACTCACAAATATTACGTGATGTGTTCTGGAACGTAACTGGACCATGTGCCAGCATCGTGGTGGCAGGTTGCTTACCCTCTAAGCGCAGAAACTAATAAAATCGATTTTGTAGTATTAAGCTGAACTGTTGTAAACTTGGATCCTTAATGGGCGCCCGCAGGATTTTTCTTTTCAGGGGGGGCAAAATAGAAAACTTTTTGTCGTATTTCATATAACATTTATTTTTTTTTTAATATATTACATAACCTGTGTAAGGAGCAAATGATGTAAAATCTTAAAAAAAGGAACAAAACACAATAATTACTATTACTATTAATTATTAATAGTAAGTGTATTTTACTCTAATCTAAAAATCAGCCTTTTGCTGCACTGGCAAAATTGGTAGAGTATTTCATTGTTAAAACTTGAAATATTTACTATTCGATTAGGATGGATACTTAACAATGCTAGCTCAACAAGTCTGTCTTGTCCCTTTGTAGATTTTATCCACATTTTAATCCTGCGTAAGGTAGGTGCTAATTGCACTATAGTGCAAGTAATACACGGGAAAGGAAGTAGAAGCACGCAGCTATCTTTGAGAGCAGGAAATAATTTACAATGACCAATAAGATCTTCAATGGTTGAGATTGAGATAAATATTCTCCCCAAATATTTAACTCGCTCTCAAAGATTTCAATATTGTAGAGATTTCCCACCTTAAGTGCAAAGTTTTTGATATCCAAGTATTTTATATTTTTTGGTAATATATTAAACTAGAATGCGATTTTATGCTCCTCTGAAAACCTTATTCTTAAGACAAGAATCAATGGTTTTTAGTCGAATCGGATTCATAATTAGATCTGCGAGTTTGTCGCCCGCAAATCTGTGGTTTACTCACCTCTATATTAAGGGCCTCACAAGTGCGAGAATTTGGACGTGAATTAAAACATGATGCTTTTTCGGTTCAATCAAAACAACCGGATTCCAGGCGTGCGCACTTCGCTTCATCAGAATTACCCGTATCTTTATCCGAGAAGAACAACCGTCGAAAAGCGACAAAAACCATCGGCACGTTTGAAGTTGGAGAGCCAAGTTCAATTTGCCATATGCGACAGACGGCCGGTTTGATACACTGAGAGAAATGTAATGAAGGCAAGAGAAATGCTATACACCGATAAAACATGATTTAATTTAGAGTTTATTAGAAATCTTTAGAAACGTGTAATGAATAGCAGTTATCTTTTAGGATTTAACAGTTAAACTCAGAGTTTACCGATTTGCCGATTTTAATCTTATTTTGCTTCAGTTATAAATGTCGCAATATGAAAGAATTATAAACGCCAAAAGATATACGGCCAGCCCAAAAATCTCCATAGGGCTTACCGTATATGATGTTCAAAAAAGATTTCATACACTATAATATGGTACATATAAAGTTGGAAAGACACATAGTGACTTTTACAGATACTTTTTAAGTTACTGTATATTATGTTAAATTATGTGAACCTAATGAATTGTTTTGAAATTAATATTTGAAAAAAGTGGTTGTATTTTTGGAAAAAATTATAAATAAAACACTTTTTCTAATAATACTTATACACATACATATTATATTAAAAAATTACAATTTTCATAAAAAAAACATTTAAAGATGACACAACCTTAAACGAACGCAGCTAATAAATTATAAGTGCCATAAAATCTTTAACTTTCTAATTCTAGAACTTAGTCTTTTGGAAATTGAGGACATGTATGTTAAAAGTACTCTTTGCTCATTAGACTATACAATTTATGAGAAATCGAGGGTTCAATACTTATATTCTCAAAATTAGAGTTCAATATTGTTTGCTAATTCATATATATATATAAACAAATCTAGGACTAAACTACACCGAGAAGCACGTGGAGATGACAGTTGGCCGGTTTACCCCCACTCCAAATTTTTGGGCGGTATTTATGTTGTCGCTTCTCGACGGTTGTTGTTCTCGGTCTTTACGGTCCAGTGAAATGCTCTCAAGAGGTTTCGTGGTGCAGTGGTCAGATCCTGTATTTGGGTTCGATCCCTGCCGGTAATGCAGGATGTTTTTTTATTTTTTTTTAAGGTTATGTTTGTTTCTTTTTGTAAATTTGGTTGTTTTGATTGGTTGCGCTGCGGAGCGAGCGAAGCGAGCGGAGGGCTATGCGTGAAGTTAACAATACTCTTTTAAATTCTGGAATCCGATTGCTCTGATTAGTCCGAGAATGCATCTGCTTCAATTCAGGGCGACATACATTCTCGCCTCACTAGATAACGTACTACATGTCTGTAGAAGCTGTATCAACTTCTAAGCGATGTTTTTCGCAAGTGTTAATAATTAAATTCATGTGGTGGTGAACATCTACAAAATTAGTTGAAACACTATAGCGTATTCGCCACTGGTTCTAAGATATTGGAATATTTACTTGCCACCATTAGACAAATAATAAATGTAAACGAGTTTACAGCAGCCTATAACTGAGCTGCTCTTTTTGTAGTACTAGAGTTCATTACAATATCTCTAGGTTTTATACCGAAATTACAGTATTGAAGTTTTGGGGAAAAATGCCCAACGATTTTTTAGCTGTCCAACGAGTCTCACGAAAAAGGGGTATATTGGGAATCAGATTGCTTCTTAAAGTACTCTCTCTCTCTCTAAAAAACTATTATGTTCTTAACTGTACCTATGGTATTTCGAATTTCAGTCTTTTCACTGATGTCGTTAATTACTAAAAACTACAATGTAGTTCTTATGTTCTTATGTTAAAATATAACTATTTTACCCCCTGGCCCCGTCCTGCGGGCGTCCAGCCGAAGCAACAATTCGTGTTTCACTACCCTCTTATTACATGTCAACAGATACATCTGACAAATGACTGACGTCTCGAATGTCGCTTTGACTTTTCTAACCTTGTGTGAGAGCTTATCCTGAAATAAGGTTTATTTGCCATAGAATCAATTGCTGTGACAATGGTTTCTATGAAAATGCAGCTTTAGTTTAAGATAAGCCAGAAAGAAATTAATAATTTCTCTCTGGGATAAGCGATAGATATACCAGGCGGTGCAACCCGCCCTGAAGGCTCTCAAACTTCTACTGTAAGGTTTTATTCGGTTATTTATTTTTTGACAAATTTAGTATCATGTAGCCTGCATGTAGAGTCATAGATTTAAATGTCTTCGTTGAAGAGCAGCAGAATAGAAAGCGAAGTAGAGACGTTATTGACTGGTCTATCTGTGTACTGTGCTAGAAATCTCAGCAGGGGAAACAAGCGAGCAAAGATAGTTGAATGATTCGCTACCCTGGGTGGAAATCTAAAAGCTTTCCAGAAACTAGGGAATATATCCCGTAATGCCAACGTGGATGAGTTAGATGCAAGCCTTGACATTGAGCATAATTTGAGAACCAATAACCCAAAATGGCACAAGAGCTCTTAGCTGTTACGTAGCTTGCGATTCGACCAAGCTCGGAGACATATGCAGATTGTTTTTTAAGAAAATGTCGAGTTATCCGTCAAGTTAGCTACAACGGGAAATCTCGAAGAACTATGGAAAGCACGGGCCAAGAGTCAATCCAACTCATAGACTGACTTCCACAGAAACGACAAATCCAATAGAAGCCACTGCAAGCAAGAAACTAGGCATCAGTAACATTTTAATCGCATTCCAGAGTTGGCAGGGTAGACTCGTGACTATGGTGCCACAACAACTGTCAGACAAAGTATGTGCGAGTCTGAAAAACTAACTCAAGTCTAGACAGGGAATCGGAGCAGTTAGCCAAAGCACGTGATGTTGCACTTAAACAAGTGATCAAGCAAATAAATATTGAAAAGGAATGCAGTGAAGATGCACCTGTATTTGTGTTGACTCGCAATTATGGCGAGAAACTACTTAAGGAGGGAATGAATAACAGGTTTGTACACGCCAGCCTCTTTAAGGAAATGCTGCTTAAAGAATGCCCATATCTATAGAGACCAAGGGTACCGTTGGTCAAAAGCCTCTCATAACTTTTAAATCAGATCTAAACCGGTCTCTCAGAGCAGGCTGCAATCAGTCCACCGGTGTCTATACGGAATTGGATAAAGCAGCCTAAATTCATAAGGAAGAACTATTCCGAGAGAGAAATTACAATAAATCTAACTATCAAGAGAAAGAGTTGTCCCGACACTTTGCTGCCAGATGGAATATCTGATCCACAAGAAGATGATCAAGGTGTATCTACATTGTGCCAATTATTATTATTGCATGCTATAAAAAAGAAGCATGGAGAAGTTCGCAGGATGGAAGCTACTCTATAGAACTAAGCGTACAGCACAAGAGGTTTGAAATACGCTAGAAAATGCAACTGTGCTAAATCCAAAGTCCTTTGATGAGTTTTGTAGTTGCCCCGGCCCTAAGGACCGTGATTCATATTTATGAGCATACCGATTTAAAAATTTTTTCCCTGTTTAAAGACAGTACATGGGAGCTGATTTATTTATATTTTATCTGTGGAAGTGGAGTCACTCACAACCATCCCTAGCTTAACGCTGCAAAATCGATTTCGTTAGTTTGTGCGCTAGGGTGGTGCGAAAAAGCGTTTTTTTGAAATTCGATTTGTAAAGTGCCCAAAAGTTGCCTTGTCATCACCAAAAAAAATGTCTTTTTACAACCTTTTTCTACCAAATCATCTTTTGCCCTCTACCATCCTTTAAATATTTTTTAATTTTGCAAAAATTTAGTGATTTTTGGGTTTTTGTGAGTAAAAAATATCAAAGATCATGAAAATTCGCAAATTTTGAATTGTTAATTCATGTCTAGCAAATTTTGATTTGTTAATTCATATCTCTAATCAATATTTACAGCAATTAACTCTTTTTTTTTAAATATCATCTTATGAACCAAAAAATTACTTCATCGACTAATTATTGCCAATTAAACAATTTTTTAATTATTCTTGATGTTTTTTAGTCACAAAAACCCAAAATCCCTTAATACTCTTTAATAATATTTAAAGTCCTGTAGAGGGCAAAAGATGTTTTTTTTAGAAAAAAGCTGTAAAAGGACATTTATTTTTTGGTAATGACAAGGCAACTTTTGCGCTATATTACAAATCGAATTTCCAAAAAAATGCTTTTTTCGCTCCAAGTCATTGTGATTAGAAATGGAAATAGAAGTACCTACCTGAAATTGAAATGCAACAAAAAATTACACCTGTACTAAAAGGTACCTATTATTTTACCTTTATTACCTAGGTATAAGATAATAATCAGGTTTTGTAGGAAATCAACTTGAGTTAGAGCTGTTTCGTTAATGCGGACAATTATTTGCAAATATAAAAGAATAGGCATCTATTATACGAGTAAAATAAATCTCCTGAACAGAGCATATAACCACTATAGTTAAAGAAGGTTCACTACTTTTTGTGTGGTCCTTTTTGCTAGTGCTTCTCTGGCGCCATGCCAGTAAGCCTCACCCGGTACGAAACTGGTATGTTATAAATGTAGTTTCTCTGTTTTGTATGGTAATCTTCTTATTGATAATTCAGATAGCGTGACAGCGACAACTTTTAAGGGATTTGTGTAAAACTACGGAATTAAATACTATTTATGTCTTTCTCGACGGTGATAAATGCTAATATTTAATTCAAAAGATGGGATAGAGGATTGGCCATGGCATTTTAAATTAAGATAATGGGTCGACCGTCTGATAAAAACCATTTTTAAACAAAGTGCCTCTTATTTTTCCCATCCTACATTTGCCGTGAATAGAATGTATTTTATTATTATTATGATGGTTATTTATACTCGTTTTGAATTTTTCTTATCCTTAAGCAGACGGATGTGTATACCAAGTCTGCCTAGTGCTTTAATTTTTCATTGCAAAAGTTTGGGCTCTGTTGTATGTCTAATGTGAGGTCTGGTCTGTTATGTGATATAGTTTTATCAGTAGTATAGTTTGAACCCATTATTTTTCACTATACCTTTCGGTGTTTAATAATTATAATATTGTGTTTCTGTGGATATCAGGCTCAATTTAAGTACTAAGGCCTGGTGTATTACTTGGCTGTTATGTTGTGTCTTTCTGTGTACGTTAGTACTTTGCATCCTCATATTAGGTTCAAAACTGTGTTTGCCGAAGGTTCCAAATCCCAACGTTACGTGTGCAATTATGGCATTTCCAGCATAAGTCATATTTATCTCTATTTTTCTTCATAATGTACTAAAAGTTTTGATCATCTCCTGATAATGTTAACATGGTTATCGAACGATTGCAAACATTATTTTTCGGTATTGTGAGTAAAACTGTTGTAGTGCATTTTACCGAAAGTTCCAAATCCCAACCTAGTCCTCCTATTACGTGTGCAATTATTTTATGGTGCTCATGGCACTTCCTGGCGAGAGTACATCCACCCGCAATACAGTTATGGATCATAATTAAACCAATAGGAATGCACAAAAGTGACCGTTAATGGGCGGTGGAAAAACGCATGGTCCTCCGCTCGCGTTGCTCACTTTGGGGACCCAACCAGCTGAAACTAACCCAAACTAACCCAAGGCATGTCCAAATTAGTTCTAATCCAGCAGAAAAATATATTGGCTTTCTTTTTACATTTTTAAAATTTCATTAGCTCCACCCATTAACTGCCACTTTTGTGAATTTCTATTGGTTATTAAGACCCATAACGGAACTGTGGGATGGATGTTTTTCACCATTTCCTGCATAGGCCATAGTATTATTTATCTCTATTTTTTTTGATAATGTATTTTTGGCATCTCTTGTTTCTATCGCCTGGTCCTGTTACTCTAATATGTAGCCCTCTGTCTCTGGGCAGAGTTATACTTTCTATAGCGATTTCTGCGTGTCTTGTTTATGATATATTCCTTGTTTACAATGGTTAAATCCTTTCCATGTAATTTCTCTTGTGGCCATTATTCACTATTTTATCTTGTGGTGGTTGTTGCCGATATAGTTGTTGTTCAGATTCTGAGAGATTCGTGGTGTGTATTCTTTCTCTACGTGTGCGTGACTTCTTGATTCAAGGAAGTATGTTTGTTGTGGAAGTGTTTTCCAAGGATTTCTATCTGATTTGCGTTGTGGATGTCTATGAGTCCGCTTCCTCCTTCATTCCTGCCTATTGTGAGTCTCTCTTTGCATGAGTTTGGGTGTAGTTTCCTATGTTTCATTAGTTCGGATCTTGTGTTTATATATTCTAGGTCTGTACTCCAAAGGAATATACCTATGAGGAGCGGAATAGCAAACTTGTTAATAACTTTTAATAGGGGCATCGAATTTAATTGTCTGTTGAGAATTAGTGTTAGACGTTTCTTATATCATTTAGTTAATTGTTTTTATTGTTACATTTTCTATCATCTTCCTGTATGTGAGCTATATTATCTCGCTATTGAGAGCATGTGTATATATTTTGACTTTCCATTTGCCGCTTGCAATCATAATATTTTGAATTTACTAATTCCAAATTCCACCCCATTGTCAGCTGTTGTTTCCTCTAATATTATCATTACTATTGTCATTTGTGTATTTCCTTTTTAGTCTTGTATATCCCCTTACAGGAGTTTTAGGGCTCCGCTCAGAGGCAATTAGCCAGCACGATTTGGTAGAGCCCCCAGTATGGCGAGTATGTACTCCTAATGATTCCGAGTTTTGCACTTCTCGAAGTTTACTGAACGGCACAGACAAAAATAGCCCCACGAGAACATCCGGTTCCCCCCGGCCTTAGTCCGGCTTTAATGGGTGTTTCTTCTGGTCTAATATTTCTGAACGGCACAGACGAAATAGTCCCATGGGAACATCTGGTTCTTCCAGGGCCTGTATAACCTGCATAAGTGGTTAATTTTTATTTGATCTGAAAACCGCATTTTCTGTTATTTAATGTGTTGGCAGAGGCAGATTCATATTGCGCTTTGCCTGTTTCTTGTTGTGAAATGTATTTTTGTTCTCTAGGTGTTCATGATGGTTTATTGGGCATTTTTTCTTATAGTTAAATATAATTTGTGTATTTTAAATATTTTTCTAGCCATGAATGTGGCATACAATCTAAAGTTTTTTGTAATCTACGTAAAACACGTCTGTAAATTTCTATGTTGTGCTTCTATTTGTTTCATTATTACACATACTATTATTGACTTTTCGTTACATCCTTTGTCGTTCCTTCTGTTTTGCTTTTCCAATATTATATTGTATTTTTGAAGGTGTTGATCTATTCCCTTGCATATTGCTGACGTTATTATTTTTGCAGCGTCTGCAAACATGAAATTCGTCGATAAATTAGCTGAATTTTTTGTATTGTGGTTTTTTGGTTTTATATTCATTTTTATTAGGAATCGTGGTCAAAGTTGCAAGTTTTTTTCTTCTTTAATCCATGATGCTGATTGCTGTATGATTAGGTTGTGTGGGTTTTTTCATATTCCTCCCCACGGGCGATTTCTTCTCTAGTTGTTGATATTACTTTAGTTCCTTCTATTGCTGGTTGCTGTTATGGAATCATTTTTCATTGCAGTTGGTCTGGTTTTATAGCTGTCGTTGAATACTTTGTATCTGCGTAGGCAAGCTGAGTATATTATTTGTTTGAGTGTACCGGAAATATCTGTAATTTTTTTTCTTAATTTTTTGTAGCATTCTTAATGTTTTTTTAAATGTTTTCGTTGACTTATTTCCATTTGCGTACTGTATTAGCCTTCGTATGTCTGCTCTAAACATTGTATTATATTATTTGACAAAAATCAACATGCGATGTGACAAAGTTGTCACGTGATGATTTAAAGTATCTCTTAAATTCGATATTTAAAAAAAAAGTCATCCAGATGTGTTTCTACTGAGTTTTTCCGTACACGTGTCGATTTGTAATGAGATATCTCGGTATCATGTTTTCAAATTTTTTAAATAGCCCCGGTAAAACAAAATATTTAGATTGCTAAAATCATGTTTTAAAGTGAAAGTTCTTTATCCACATATGGAATGCTTCAAATTCTTAAATGATTTTTCTGATTTCTATGTAAATATAGTACATAATTTTCTTGCACTTTCCTGAACGGTTCTTAAATATCCTATAGACGTTGATCTAATTTTAATTCGTGTTGCTAAAACTGCTAGAATTATCATATATTTTTTAACTTCGAAAACATTTTCTAACAAGTTATTTTACAATTTTCTAACTATTTAAACCCAAACTAACCTCAACTAGTTATCACAAAACTTGATTTCCTACATTTTCGGTATGCCTTTACAACATTTTATTGTTCTTTTCACTAAATTTTTACATACTTTCTAGGTATGTTACAGTATCACAATATGCTTGTCTAATGACATTTTCAATCTGAAACATATTTCGAATATGTCTTTTGCTATATATTATTATATTATTTTTATTTTAATTATCCCCATAAAAACTCCATAGGAATTAGTTCGTGGGGATCTAGCAAATCAGAGAATATCGCAATGAGGAAAACCGTCCAAGATACTCTTATATTCTCCAAGATCTATTTCATTTTCATACTCAGCTAAAATAATTAAGTACATATTAGAAATATATGTTTGTAGTAGGTATTCTAGATTGTTAATGACGCCTCATTTTTAAAACATGGTTTTTTAATTTAAACATGGTTACAAAGGTTCTTCAATAAATTCGAAAAAGGGAGATTCCAGATATCGATACGATATAAAAACATTACTTATCTGAAAGACCTTACAGCTACAGCCGAGTACAGCCACTATAGTGCTTTTAAGCTTTAAAAGGAAAATATATTTTAAGGTGGATAAATTTACCCTTCCTTCCCCTGCTTTAAACGACGATGTGATTTTTACATAGTGCACTATTTGTGTAAAGGATCTTAAAACGCTATTTATTTAGTCTCAAAATTGATCACTTTTGCCATCTATTCATGGCGGCCGAAAACTGTTTTCAATATCCATAAAGCAAACTGCGTTCACAAGGTTGCCTTATGTGGCGGCATCTATACTTTCAACGGCAAAACCTGATGTTTTTCTACATTTTGCCGATATCTTTAAAACTCCAAACCTTGTTGGGTTTGGCAAATCATTTAAAGAAATTTGAAATATTGTAACAAAAGATATAACCTAAATCAATTTGAAAGTACTAAATATATATATAATATCTGTGTCGTTAACAATTTTTAAATCCAATTTCCATTACAATAATTTAATAGGTTTCTACATTAACGATGCAAGCGATCATAAAACTGACAATTATACTGTCAAAAGATTTGCCCTAGAAATTTAAAAGAAGAAAATTTTCACAACCTAACCTAACATACAATTATTAATAGAAACCGAAAGTAAAAAGGTTTCCTGTGACTATTTTCTTTTTAAAGAATTTTCCTCCTGTAATCACAAGACTTGCTGCCACGTTTTGGTCGAGATGAAATGAGTAGTTATTACTATCTTGACATTAAACTGTTAGTTATATTTCTGTAGAATTCTTGGCCTTTATAAACATTTCCTTTCCAGAATCCTTCAAAAGCCTGAGGAAGTAACACCGGCGTTTTTCAAAAAGAATATCCTAGAAGCTGTTAAACAACTTTTTGGTGAAATTGGCGCTGCAGTTAACATAGATGTACTGAAATTCAATCCAAAATCTTTACAAGCTATTATAAGAGTTCCGAAGTCTCATTATATCAAAGTACGAGGAAGTCTCACTCTCTGTGGAAAGTACGAAGGACAAAACTGCATTTACCTTGTACAAAAGAGCTCTTCTTTATTGCTGGCTCTTCAGGGAGACAGTCGTGATTATCAGCATTAAGGAAACAAGTGTTCAACATGTCCCACTGCCGAAAAATGGGTGTAAATGGTAAAGACTTGGTAATTTTTGCTTCCAAAGAAGACCATTCAATACCCAGCAAAATAGCCTTACCTCCACCTGATACCCAACCTGGATTGATTTTGGCAAATGGTGAAATCAATTGGAATTGCCCTTGTTTAGGAGGCATGGCAACAGGACCATGCGGAGTTGAATTTAGGAATGCTTTTAGTTGTTTTCATCATTCGAAAGTGGAACCCAAAGGTACAATAAATTTAGAAATGTTTATTAGTTGCATGTTGCATTACAGTTCAACTTGTGTTTGGCTAAGCAAACTTGGTCTTGTTGGTCTATTTCTTTCATTTAAATGACAATAGTTCAAATCAGGATAACCTATTTTAGTTTTGAATTTCTCTTTAAACATGCAAGTTACTTGGCAATTTATTAAACACCAACTTTCATTTATTTATTTACTTTTAATTGATTATGCTGATGAAACAGATGTTACTTATGTAACCTGAATTGTGATTATTAATAAATAGCACTGTGGATCTTGCAATTAATTATTATGTATAAAGGAATATGTACAGGGCTTCTGTGTTCTTAAAAATGCTGAACAGATGTGTACTCATATTTTGGCCGATACTTGTTGAAATTCTATTAGTATTTTGATTAATATGAATCTATCGACTGCACCCACCCCATTATCCTGATGACATTACTGATAAGCAATATACCTCCAAATTTAAAAGCTTGTGCATGTTCTTGAAAATTTCACCTTAAGATCAGTCAGTTGCACACACAAATTCTAAATAAAGCAGTCATGTGATTGCTACGGCATTGCCATCACAAAATACATCCTCGTTATAGGCCAAACAAAAATATATTTAGAGACCTTACAAAATACTGCAATGGCTATAATTTGAAAATTTACTTAAAAGTGAGTTAGTTGGCCATTTGTTACGCATCAATTTTTATTTTTTTTTAAATATCAAGCATGATCTGAGGCATGAGCTTTACAAAATTGATTGTTTGTTATTTTTTCAAAATTTATGCATTCATTGTAACATACACTGAATTTTTGTCAGAAAAGTATTATATTGCAATAGCAAGAGTAATTCTCAAGTTGTAAACTTTTTTAGGCAGTGATTGTTTGGACAAATTCAAAACCATGCAAACATGTATGCAGAAATTCCCAGCTTTGTATAACAGAGAACTGACAGACGATGATGAAATGAGTAGCATGGCTGAAGCAGAACATACAGCTGAAGCAGAGGTTAAAGCAGCAACAGACAATCGAGAAACATTAGGTTCGGATAGTAAATAATAAATATAGTTTTGTTTCTGTATTATTTTTCAAATGAGAACAATTTGCTGTTTAAATATTTTGCATTAGATTTGGGCATAGTAAAATTAATTTTCTGTAGATTTAAGTATAACTCTGTGAATAAATGATTCCTCATTTAATTTTTTTCTTGCTTTACAACTCGATTAGTGTTCCTTAATAAGGTATCACGTGTGACAAACTATTTTCAAAATAAAAATTTTCTTATGCTTTTTTAAAGACTGAAGTATAATATGCGTAGAAAAGGAATATTATAAATAAACTGAATTTATAGAATAGCTTGAACTTTCAAAATACCTAAATTATTGTGAATATGTAAATGAAAATAACTGACAAAATCTCTTCTATGGTATATGAAGTATAACACCCAAGTTTAATAATATAAATTAAAAACGCATAGATTATTATTTATAAAAATCCTCAAATCTTAATTGCTAGAGTTACTTTTACTTTATGGCGAGCATTGTAATTTGAGTCGATTGTGCAACAGGCAGACAATGATAGTATTGGGATTGGGCCAGATTGTCATTCTTTGTTAAATTTTTTTCTAAAATAGTTTAAGTTGCATAATTTATATTAATATCTGGTACCTACTATAACAATCACAGTACAGCCATTGTTTATACAGTAAAAGACAATGGTACAGCTGTGTATCAAATTGTAACGTGATATACAATGCGCCGAATTAGGTTTGTAATGTAATACAGTGATGGACATGGATAACAGCAACTGGGCAGAACGCAGGAAGTATTACTTGCAAGAAAGAAATTTAAAATTTAGCATATTTCACAATATGAACTCATTTTGGCTGCAGTTAATCAAAAAAATAGGGCTTTGTGTAAATATATGTATCTGGATTGAGGAAAACTCATTTTACTATTTTACTGAGGTGCGGCAAAGAAACAAATCAAATAAACTTAGATATACTATATACTATACTACTATCATAGAAATAGGACTCACACCAAAATAAGTAATCCTGGTTGCATAACTTAAAAATGTAATTGTAGCTTTAGTTGCTTATGCTTATCGAATTAAGTAGAGGGTGTGCAGCATAGAAATAAGACTCCATTTCCATATATTTAAAATATATGTCCATTTCTATGGTGTGCAGCTTAGACAATACCTAATCTACGGTGTGCACTGCAGTAAAATTGAGTCTAGGGCTCGTATTAAATTTTCGATGCGAAACCGTGCATGCGGAATGGCGAAACATGAATAATAGGTATTATTATGGCTTTGCATGGCCCTCCGCTGGCTACGGGGGCGCAATCAACAAGAACTAACGACGACCAACCCAAAATTAAGAAAAAAAAAAGGAAATTAATAAAAAGCAGACATAACCTTAAAAAGAGGCAAACAAAACATTAAGATCATTTACACAAATAGAGCACTATGTAAAAATCGACCTCTCCTATTGGTCGATTCGAAAAGCGTCTGGAGAACCGATGTAATTTTCGATACCGCACACTCCAGCGCCATCTAGTATAGGTGGCGTTGACTCGAGCGATTGCATTCGATGTCTTCGCGATGCAATCAATTTGCAGCAAGAGCCCTGGTGGCCGAGAGGTCTAGATGGTTGTTTTTTTTTTAATTTTCTTTTAAGATTAAGTTTTAAGACAGTTTTTTCTTGATTTTGGATATGTCTTGCGTTAGTTTGGGTTAGCACCTGGTTAGTTTCCTCTTCTTGAGCCCCCGTAGCGAGCGGAGGGCCATGCGAAAAGTGAAATATTACTTATTGTAATACGTGCCCGTACTTTGGATCGGCTTTGGATGTACTTTTTACGAAATATTTTGCTTTATCTAACCGTTGTTTGATCTCCTTTATTCAAACAACGATCTAACTAAAAGCCAGGATATATTTAACAAAAGCCGTATTATAGTGGATATACATACAGCAGCTTGCATGTGTTTCCGCGAATACATTCACAAAGAATCCCCCTTCTTTGTGAATACATTCCACGCAAGGCCACATATGTAGTATAGATGGCCTTTGGTATCGAAAATTTAGTAGGGTCGCTAGACGCTTGTGTCGATTCGCATGGCCCTCCGCTCGCTGCGCTCGCTACGAGGGTTCAATAAAAAACTATTTGGAAACATGTTCTTTAAAAAATTAAAAAAAAAGCAACGGGGTTTGAACCCGGGCCGTCCACGTGAAAACCACCCATCTAAACCTCTCGACTACGAGGGCTCTTGCCACAAATTGATTGCATCACGAAGACATATTGTAATACGAGATGGATCGACCAATAGGAGAGGGGAGAGGTTGATTTTTACATAGTGCTCTATTTGTGTAAAGGATCTTAAAATGCAACAAAACATCTGTCGCGACCGACGGCAATCCAACCCGCAGCGCAGAAATGACATGCAGAACCTCCACCTACTACACCACCGAGGCGTTGAATGAATTTCGCTAGAACGTAAAGACATGGATAATTCCGATACATCCGGCCATATTACGCATGCAAGGTTTTGCATCGAAAATTTAGTAGGAGCCCTAGACGCTTGTGTAAAAATATAAGGGATTATCTATATATTAAAACAAACGTCTAGCGAACGGCGTTACGACAATTAAACCGTCAAAATCAGCGAAGTTACATTCATGCCCGAAAACATAAACCCCGCTTTAGCAGGGAAGTAAGTATCAAAGGGAGGGCCAGAATTTAAAAGAGTACTATTAAATTCACGCACGCCCTCCGCTCGCTTCTGGGCGCAACCAAACAAAACTAACCAAAACTAACCCAATTTTAAAAAGGAAACAAACGTTACCTTTAAAAAATATAAAGAAAATATGTCTTGCCATCGACGGGAACCGAACCAGCGACCTTCCTACTCATGCGCAAACATCTAACGACTGTACTGTCGATTGGAAAGAAATTGACTGACCCGTAAACACATGGGTAATTCTAGGGCCCACTGGCAAGTAGGGCCCAAATGTGCAATATAAAAATTACATAGTTATAAAAAAAATGAGCGAGTCTGCTAGTACTCGAGACACTGATGTGTAAACATACCCTATATCGACATGCACAAATATTTGAGCAGCCCTTGGAATATCACTGCGCATCGTTGTGATGTCACAGCCGCTTGCGCAGTTCCGTCCCATTTGCCGAGATTTACCCTCATACCGCCGCGTAAGATGTTTACACATCAATATTTTTAAAAAATATATGTTTCCTCAATACAAAATCAGGTTACTGTTATACGAGGTAATGTACTGTTTCCCTCGTCAAAGGGGTAATTCTATACATTATGACGGTTCAATCGTTCAACTGTCGTAACCACAGATCTAGGACCTTCCTAGATTTGTGGTCGTAACGCCGTTCTATAGAACTCGCCTCTCATTATGGTTTGTAACCGCTGCTCTCTAGAGGCAAATTTCGATAGACGCTTTCAGTTAAGTTTAGGTTTTCAATGATTTGACAACACCGATGGATGGCTTTCTTCGTTGTTTGGCATTAGAATTTCACTGACAATAACAATATAATATACACTATATAATTATACCCATTTTTTTAATGTAAAAGACCTGTTATGCGTAACTTCTAATTAAAAAAAATCGCAGGTTGGAGATATTTGATAAAACTAACAACAGTTTGCTTCAATTATTTAATTATAATGAAAAGAGTTGATTCGAACTGCTGAGTGCTTTAACATAGAGGTAAATAAGGCTCCTTGCCCACCATTATTATTAAAAAGAAACACTAAATGTTAAGAAAATATTGCCACAAACTCGAACGTAGACAATATTCCAAATCAATAAAAAATAAACGAAATTAAATATGCTTATCAAAGGATTTTTATCCTTCATTCTAGTCTCCAAACTATCAGTTATCTCTTAGAACCAGTTCACGATGTAGAAGTGAATCCATTAAAGGAAGTTCAAATTCAAGGAATTCATATCATATTGGATGCATTACGCTGTATTATAATATGAATTTATTGGTGCAATTGCACATTAGCTGACCTTTGTTTGGTGCGGCCGGTGGCTTACATACCAATTATTAGCCAGGCAACTAGCTCTACACCACAATAGTGTAAACGCAGCATAATTGAGTGAGATGTTTCTCATTTCATTCTAATTGACAATTCGGGTAATTCGACTCACAAACGTCATTCTGAGAGTGAAAAAATAATATAGTGAATATATCGTTCCGTGTACTGTGTTTAGTTTTGTGATTTTGTGCTTTCAAGTGATTTATTTGTTGTACTTCCTTGGCAGTGTCTAAGAAGTGCATGTGTCGTAATGGATACAAAAACTAAAGCTCCCAGAGAAAAACGCAGGTTAGTGGTTAGAAAGTAGATAGTGTC
>MU186454.1:64565-90278 GCA_016904865.1 Pissodes strobi | reverse complement strand
GGATCTGATGTCCCACGGTTTGTCAAGCAATGTATTGTGTATATGCCTCTTAGTATTGTTTGTAACAAAGAAAATAATAAATACGTGCTTAGAATTATAAAATTATAGTGTGATACTACAAGAATTTGTCAGATTTCAATTTTCCTTCTTTTAATTTTCATTATTTTATTTCGAATGACATGACACTAGATAAAATTAAGGACTACTGCAGGATCACGTTAAGTTGATACATCAGAAGAAGAAACTACTGTTATTAAAATGTTAAAGAATAAAAGATTATTAGTACCTATGTGTTTTTTGCCATAATTAAAGTCACTTGCAAAAATATGTTTGAGCAAAGAAAATATATTTCTACAAACAAAAAGATCGAATGACGAACAGGGGAAAAGAGACAATTGAGGCTATGGTGGTAGTCTGGTAGTATTTGAGAAGACCTAAGAAGGGTATAAATATTGAAGTGTATATATGAGCATTTATATGACTATGTGTGAACTGAAATTTAAGCTAGTACAAGCACAGAATTGCAATCAGATGTCTTACCATCAAAATACTCTCTTGCATACAAACTATTATTTAGGTAACCTTGACATGTGAATTTGAAAATCAAGTTCATAAAATTCGATTTGTACCTATAGTTAACCTCAACTCTGAGTCCATGGTAAGTGTGTCAGATTTTTATTGTTTGATATTATCGGTTGGGTAGATATTTAAAAAATTACCAATCTTTATCGAAATTAAAAGAGGATCCTTAATAGTTATTTTTGTTACAAGTACCTAAAATATTTAACGCCTCGTCCGGAAACAGCAATGATTCGTCCTGAAAAACTTCATTTAGGTACGTGTGATAAACACTATTTTTTGTCATACGCTCCCAAAATTTTGTTATACGCTTTTTACAATTGTTCAGAAGGCTTAAATTTTCAAATTTACCATAATTTTGAAATCATAATGTTCGAAAAAGTAAGCTTAGAAATTGATATCGTAGCAACTATTTGATAATTTTGTCATGTCATTCGAAATTTGACATTTAGACATATTCAGGAATTTTGGAGTAGTCCGTAAAGGTTGGCATGACGACTTTTAGGGACTAGGCCGAAAAAGAAGCATTGTACGGACTTAAACGAGTCCGTAAAATAGCTATTTTTGGAAGCGTATGACAAAAAAATATATTTTCCGTAATTGATATTGTAACGGCCCGAAAATGAGGTACACTTGGTTGCTAACTAGGTTACCTAGGATTATGCTATCAAAATTATAATTATTTTAATTCAAATTCACCTTACGATATAAATTTTATCTATTGTTCTCTCATTTCAACTTCATTTGCCATTGAAACCTTGAAATAATTTGCAGTTCATCTAGTGTATCATCACATTATATGTCTTCCCATAATATTTTGGCATTCTGTTTTAACAAGATCCTTTGTATATTAGTGTCCTCTGGAAAAGGTGAACTCAGTCAAGCACGTGCTTGCTTTATCTAGAAATAAATATTTGGTATTAAATAAGTTTTAGTAGCTTCAACTCCAATTTTGCTTCTCGAACCAGCTTGCTCACAATATTAGCTTTGCTTAAGACTTGCAGATATGTACCTTGTATCAGTGTAGTGGACTCTAATTTCAGTGCATTCCAAGCTAATTTGAATTTTTGATTTTCCTGAATAGAACATAGAAAATAGTGGTAAAAGTAGCAATGATAACCGACTTGCAATATACCATTATCTAACTTGTGTGCCGGCTACAAGTTGGTGGCGTCTTTATATTTTAAACTACTAGAAACATTTAAACTGCTAATTAATTATCACCCTGTCCTAAGCTTGAACTTGAACTTGAAAATATTATGTAAACATTCAAGCTAATTTATAAAGAACATGAGCGAACAGCGCAGGCAATTATGAACCTTAAAGTTGTAATGGTTAGCAGATTTTATGATATAAAGTCAAGCGAACTATCAGTCCGGAAAGCTTATGTCTCTCACCTATTCCGCTCCCAACTATTGCAGTCCACAAGGACGTGGTAGAGGCTCTGGCCATATCGTAATCGTCAGACCCAACTCGAGAAGTACAGTTCACAGGAACGTACTTCTTAGAGGATACCCGTGTAAAAAGTACTAAAGTCGAATCTACGATAGATCTGTCAAAATTCTAAGTCAAGTGATTTTTAAAGATAAACAGTGCTTTAAAGTGCTAAGTGGAGTTAAGATAAACTATGAACCTTAAATAATCATCTGATGAAATAATCAAACTTACCTATAAATTTAAAACACAACACCACTCTTAAAGAACTTTATTATAATACAGGGACTAAGACCTATAAACAATGCAAGCCATACCTCAACCGAAAGGACATGCATGTTTTAGTAATCGGGTATAGTGTAATCTCAGCTATATGACCTACAGCCTACACGCAATCCCAGGCGTGGCGTTAATCGTGACAATCTAACCCCCCTCCTGTTCTTTTTAGCATTTGAGCTAGGGCATAATTTGCATGCATGGAAGACAGCTCGCTCTGGCATTTGCATCATTAATTGCAAATTTTCTTAGTTTAACTTTAATTTTTTTTCCTTTGACTTTATATGCTCCCAGTTGTTTCTTTCAGTCTGAGGTGAAACTAAATAAATACAATTAGAAGAACATAAAAAGCATGGCAATATGAAAGATGGTTTCTAACAAATTAAACTGACCACAAATGTTTCTGGTTTAATTATATTTGTTTGTCATTTGATAGATACGAGCTCAATCCGGTCCTATTTCACTTGATTTATCATCAATTCCAAAAATATTTCAGAAAAAAAAAACATATTTGGGATGCTGACATTATTATCAGTGGATCAGCTCATGATGATCATGACGAAGTTTTAATTGTTGTAGTTGATTGAAGATTAATATATTGAATTAAATTGAGAAGAATGGCGTAAGTATGAAAGTACAGGAAAACTGTAGGAACTTACAAAATCAGAGATCAAACAAACAATAAAAGATTTCTTTGAGATCAGACAAAAGTTGGTAAATGGCAAATAGAAACATAAGGATAGATGCACCTCTGATGGTATTGGATTTAATTTAATAGTTACTTACAGATTAAACTGATGATATCAAATAAATACAATTAAATGCAATTTTCATAAATAGTGCGAAAATCTATAAATTGACGAACTAATAACTAATATAGCTTTTTCATTACCTTGCAGTATAATATAGTAAACATACACATCCAAAGTATTTATTTTTTTGGCATATCGTTAGATGATATGATTAATATGAACATTTTCTCGTTAAAGCTGATCACAATAGAATGCCATATTTAAAAATATATTCAAATGTGAACTTTATTATAATACAGGGACTAAGACCTAAGCTCTGACTCCAGTGGCGGCTCGTGAGGTTTTAAATAGGTAGTGCGCAATTTATGTGGGTTTTTTCGTACGCATAGGGGAATACCCGCTGCAGGCGCCGCCGGAGGCTTACCCGGCGAAAGCGGAAAGTTTTGGGGGATGCCACGCCCATTTTTTACCCAAAACTCGTTAAAATCGTTTAAAAAATGAATTCGGCGCCCTCGTGAATTGTAATTGTTGCGCACTAAAAGAAATTAATAAGTAGGTACTTATCGATTCCAGAAGAGTAAACCATTAAAACAGTTTATTGTAACTACAAATCAATAAAGTTCAAAAAAAAAAAATCAGGAGAAGTTCGAAAACGTTAAAAAATATATCGGTTTGATGGCAAACCGATGGCAAAGTGTTATTGAACATTTTTTGTCGATGGTTAGCCCTTCGACTTTGCCGTTTCCTAGCTTTAAAGTGAAATTCCATTCGCCACAAGATTTCGGGGGTTAAAATGTCTGGTGAAAGACCGACCATCCTTTTTCTTGGCACATGTTTGGTCTAATTTTAAAACCGGCATCGGTCGCCTTAACCTCTTTATTTCAATCTTTTTATTCAGATCCAATAGAGAAAAGTTATTTTTAATAATATTGTCAACTGAATTTATGCCCCCACAGCAATTGTCAGTACCCGAACTACTAGCCATGACAGTAGAATAATAGTATATAAATAAAAATATAAAACACTAAACAATATTTCGTACACTAAACTCACGAGTTTATATGCAGCTAATTAACAAGCGTCAACGAACCGAACAAAACAAAAATAAATTCACGGCTCGACTGGAGTATAATACAGAATAATACTTATAATAGTAGTATGTAATATTCGCTCTAAAAAACGATTTACCTCCCACTTTTTCCACACAAGCTGAATTTTTCAGGACCTATAATAAATGTGTTGCATCAGCCGTAGCTTGAAGGCGAAGAGGCTGGACATATTTAATTAGGGCGTAAAGCCATAACGTCTCTCATTATTTATTGTTATACCATTGTTAGTTTATAAGCAAAAAATATGGGATTCGCTCTATTACCTTGTCAAGACATAAGCGAAACTTTTATAAAGAATTTTTGTTTTTCATTTAGGCCTTCCCTTTTTGTTAATTGAGTGTTATATTTAAAAATAACTATTTTTTAATTAAATTTTTGCACGGTTGAAACCGAGATATTTACATTTAATTTTTTTTCTGCCATATGGGCTAATGCAAATGATTTTTTTTGAATAATTATCAAAAAATACATCCTACAAACACCTTATTGTGCATTGGACCAAAAAATAATTATTTTTTCCTCTATACGATGGTACCAATATCTCGATTTTTGATGATAGTGTCCTTTTGTGGAGTCTAATTTTGTATTACCTCCGGAATAAGGGTTATCTTATCATGTACTTTCATCCCTGAAAAAATCAGCTTGTGACACCATACTATATACGCAAGAATTGCAAATTATCACTAAATTAAGCTACAAAGTGCGGATCTAAATAGCGCACGGATGAGCCTTGACTGCTCGTGATTTTACGAACATTCCCGACCGTTTTGCATGACGAAAATGCATTTAACAAGAGCGCCGAACACTAGCGCACGGCAGATTTAAACTAGTTGTTGTTACGGACGGAGGCCGCCGTTGGACGCTCTGCGTTTTGATCGTCGCCGTCGTGCCTCGATTTTGCTCTTATAAATAATGTATTCTGCGGCCAGTGGAGATTCAAAAATATGTAAATTCGCAAATTATAATTAGTTTACGTTAAATTGTATGTAGGGAAGATTATATTTTTCCGTTTACTTTCGAAGGCAGTGCGCGCGCACGGGCGCACTTATTGAGAAGCCGCCCCTGTCTGACTCCTAACGAGACTCATCGTCATTATTTTAATTTCGATCTTCGCCACTTTGCTTGTAAAATCATATCGTCTATGAAAATGTAGTGACTGGACGTATAAAAGCCTTATTTTTGTACCCTTCTTGAACCTTTTCGAAAATGCCAATAGCCAGGTTTCATAATTAATAATTCACCGTCGATATTACCACTTTTGTATCACATCTCCAAAGTTCCTAGTGGTGCTGTATCAAAATAGGGTCCTTTCTGGCTGTTTCAAGGAAATATTAATGCAGGAAGTTCTACATTTTCAGACGCTTTGGCATAGGCTGGTGTAATATTTATTACATGATATAATTTGAAGCTATTATAATATTCATATGCAGGGTGTCACAAAATCCTTAAGCTAAAATATGAGGATCTAGCTCAATTTATCTTAGTCCATAAGTTGATAGTTTCCAAAATACAGGGTGTTAAATTAATTATTTTTTAAAACTCTTTGTAAAGATTTATCTTGTAATAGCATGGTTCGAAATTTGGTACTTAGGGTTTTTTTCGGTTAAGAAACCGGGATCTAATCACATGTACATTGTAGAGAGCGACACCAGCAGCACTTTGCTTAGATCCAGAGCTTCAAAAGTTGTTCGTGCCTTCAGCCGAGGAGGGACTTGACCCACCAAAAAACTAAGACTTATTAAAAATGCTAATGGCTTAAATACATTTTTGTATTCAGGATATTTCTGCGTTGAAATCATACCTAGTAACTATGCCATGAATTACATTGGCGATAAGTTTTTAATAATGCTCATTCTGGGCAGATCTTATCAACACCCAAGAGCCCTTACTTTGATGTCATGAGATGTGGAATTTTGAAAGCTTTATAAACTTGGTATTATTTACCAGATATTAAGCAAAAATATGGCAATATAGCGGTTCCAACAACATGAAGTTTAAAATACTTGAGTGATAAAATTAAAATGACCACCGTGGATAAGTTGTTTCATAACAGGCTATTTCATTTATATATGTTGGTCTTCAATCAATAAGAAGAGAAGTAAACACATTTGGATCGAAAACGTTTCCGTGCTAACTGCCTGTTGATGTCTCCTTAGAAGCTATTGAGAGACATTAACACTAACAGGCACATTGCACAAAAACCTATTTGATTCGAATACTAATTCTTCTTATCTTTTTAAGGTTAAAAAGCTCCCTCAGACTATTTTTAATGGTGGATTGATAAATCGCCAAAGCTGTTGGCGAGTGCAGTAAATTTCATTCACAATGATATGACTTCATTAATTCACGAGTGGGATTACAACACAGTTTTAGCCACAACACCAAAACAGAATTATTGCATTTAACGCGGGTTTCTCTAACTATATTAGCAAGAGGAGATATGTAATCATCTCATGATAATGTTTCTCTGGAAAAAACAGTGCTGTAGTACAACTTGCCGAAGGTTCCAAACCTCAACTTAGTCACAATTGTAATGTTTTCGTGACGCTCAAAGTCCTAAAAGTTGTTGCTAAATAATGGAATGCCTGAAAGTGTGTTTAATAAAAGCCTTTTGCTCTTTGGTCTTTATCGGCTGCCTTAGAAAAATCGCCGAATAATTTTGCAATCAAAAAAATGTTCCCCTTTTCCTCAGAATTAACTCTGATTCCATCATATATCTTCGTGATATTGTTTATTTTTTAATTAATAAAAGGTTCTGCTATTTAGATTAAAGTTACCATTATGATCATTTAATTCTAAAAAATACTTAGAAAAATTAATAGCTATCGATTATTGTATTTTAACCAATAAGAAGAGACCAAAGGAGCCCTTAAATATTAAAAGATGAGCCAACACTTGGATGGAGGAGGTTTCCGTGGTAACGGACTGTTGATGTATTCCTGCAATTTTTTGAGAAACATCAACAGGCACATAGCACAAGCATCTCTTTGACTTCAATATTAAGTATTCTTATCTTTTTAAGGTTAAAAAGCATCCTTACTATCTGTATTGGTTGTTAGACACTATTTAGATAGTATTGGTTGGCCATAAAGATTAATAAATCGCTAAAGCTCTTGGCGAGAGCAGTAAACTTAATTTACAATAAGATAACTTTGTAAATTCACAAGTGTTGATGCTCCTCT
Organism: Pissodes strobi; assembly: GCA_016904865.1. Taxonomy (NCBI): domain Eukaryota; kingdom Metazoa; phylum Arthropoda; class Insecta; order Coleoptera; family Curculionidae; genus Pissodes; species Pissodes strobi. Next base: position 82,946 of record MU186454.1, on the reverse strand, counting down.
GGATACACTTGTGTTTTAGTAGATTTTGCCGAAGGTTCCAATCCCAACTTGGTCATAATTGGGATGTTTTCGTGAGGCATAAAGTGCTGAAAGTGGATGCTAAATAATAGAAAGCCTGAAAGTGTTTAATAAAAGCACTGGTTGTCGTTCATCGGCTCCCTTAGAAGAATCGCCATATAATTTTGCAACCATAAAAATTTCCCCTTTTTCCTCAAAAGTAACTCTAATTCCATCATATATCTTCGTAATATTGTTTATTTTCCATTTAATCTATGGTTCTGCTATTTAGACTAAAGTTGTCATTTTGCATCTTTTAATTCTAAAAAATAAGGGTAATCAAGTTATTTAAAAAAATTAATAGCTACTATTAATCGAATATTGTTCTTCAACCAATAAGAAGAGGCCAAAGGAGCTCTTAAATATTAAAAGATAAGCCAACTTAATATTTGGGTCGATGAGGTGTCCGTGCTAGCTGCCTGTTCGTATCTACGTACAGGTTATTGAGACACATCAACAAGCACATAGCACAAAAACTCTTTGACTTTAATATTAAGTCTTTATTTTTTTAAGGTTAAAAAACTCCCTCAGTCTCTTTTTATTGGTTATAAAACATTAATCAGTGAGTATTAATTGGCCGTAAGGATTAATAAATCGCTTAAGCTCTTGGCGAAAGAGGTGGGCTTCATTTACAATGAGGTGACTTTATAAATTCACAAGTGATGATGCTCCTCTGGATTAAAATGTGCTGTAGTACATTTTACCGAAAGTTCCAAACCCCAACTTGGTCACAATTGGGAGGTTTCCGTGATGCTTAAAGTACTGAAAGTTGATGCTAAATAATGGAAAGCCTAAAGGTGTGTTTAATAAATCCCTTAGTCTGGTTCCGTTCATCGGCTCCTTTAGAAGACTATAAGAGAAATAATTTTGCAACTATACAAAATCTCCCTTTTTTGAATTAACTTAAGGTTCTGATATTTAAACTGAAGTCACCATTTTGCACCTTTTTATTCTCAATATTCTCATTATTATGCTGGTCTAACTTTGTGTATATTGTCACAAGATAAGAACTGCTTCTTGAAGTAGATCTGTGCTCTTTCGTGTTGCGTAGCTCAGATAGATAGTTTGGAAAGAGATAAAAACACACAAGGTAAGTTTAGCATCTATTGGTTGCAGGTTGAGATTATAAAGTGGCAGGTCTTACTAGAGGATATAGGGGAAACTAAGGATGCAGTAGATTAGAACATTACTTGAAGGGCATTATAGTTTACTTAGTTTGAACAATTTATCTTAAGTTGTGTTTCCTTTTATACGTTAATAATTTATCAGCACTTCGCTTTAAGACGTAATCTACTTCTAAGATGGTAACTTAACTATCAGATGGACGATTTCCTTTTGGCAGTTTGCACTGACAAGGCTTTAAAATGAGAGCTTTGGTTTTCCAAAGGGGAATTTCCCTTTCAATAGTTGGCGCAGACAGGACTTTATGATGAGACCTTTAGTTTTTTGAAGATACTTTTCCGTTTTGGTAGTGTGGTACAATTTCCACGCATTTACGACTCCAGCGTTAACAGAATGAGTAAAAGAGGCTAATACTATTTCTTTTCACAAATAAATATCCCATAGTTTACTGCCAATGCCATAATCACCCTGTTATTTTCGTTCCAGCATACAAATAGTAGACTATTTTGTCCTCATATGCTTCCTGAAGAATTCTACGATCCGATTTTTGCATTTTCTTTACTATAGATATTTTGGTCTGATTTGCTCGTACAGTATCCGATGCCCTAAAGCTTACATTACTGAGTGTCCTCAGCAAGTCGTAACTGGAAAAGTAATTATTGACATATATAATGTAGTCGGAAGGTTGTCCGATGCATAGAAGCAAATATGAAATAATCTTAAAACCTAATAGTCAGCTAATTAATATACATCTCCCATCCTTTTGTTTAGCTCTACAATAAGTATCATAGTTGTAAGAATAGCCATTAGAGCCACAAAGCTTTCAATGCTTAAAAGCAAATCGTGACGGCTTCCCATTTCTTAATTGCTTCCCGGAGTGGTGTCTAAAATATTTCACCATTGCTTTATCTATTGAAAGATTTATCCAGTTTGGTATCGCCAGCAAAGTTTACGTCTTTCTTTATGTCATGAAATTTATTTGGCATTACTGGAAGTTACGAAAAGTACAGAATATCTTCATCAACGTTCTATTACATGGATTCATGAGGTAAGTTGTGGTAGTCAGAAAGCAGTAATATTCCTAAAATTATTTTTATTTCTGAATACATTACCACAAGAACATGGCTATAGACATAAGGGTTTGATTGCTCAATGACCAATTCGAAAACCTTGTCGTCAAACATTCTTTCAAAAATTTTAACTAGGGTATAATTCTCTACATCTTCAATCATATCGTTTAGTCTTTCTTGAAAGCCCCTAGTACCATTCATGCTTATATATTTATAATTCTTTGTTCACTTAGGCTCATCTTCTTTACTACTTTTTCTATTTGATGTTCTTACTTTTTTGGAAACAGCACTGATCACACCACATTATCATCTCCCTTATCATGGTTTTCCACAACTGCCCTATTTAGAGCACATCTAGCAGCTACTTCAAGTAAAGTAATTTCATCATATGGCGAAAACTGAAGTTTTACTCCTTCAAAAAATAGCGCTGGGAAAGTTAAAAGTGCCCATATCATTATCGTCGAATTCTTCTTCATCTGTTTACGTATCTACTTCAGGCGATATAATAACTTTTTTTGGCTCGTGATTTGAAAAAGCGTCCCAACGTTTTAAAAGTTTTTTTGTAAAGATATTTTGGAGCGATTGGTGAAAATTTAGAATTCATATGAAAAATATAGTGTGCTTCAATATTATAAACAAGTAAATATATCTTAGATACCTAATTTCTCACTCCAAATGATTTATTTTTTCTTTCAGCTTACCACATGTATGATTTACAAGCACGGCATTTGTCATAGTTTGTTAAGCTAACATATTAAAATATTATTTTCGATGTGATCCATCTACGAGTAAAGCTTGGAATTACGCATTCTCTCTACAGGGTGTCCAGTCACTCTACCGACAGACTTTAGGGGATGATTACCAACCAAAATATAAGAAGAAAAGATCTAATAAACATTGGCCCGCAAACGCTTCGTTTTCACGATAGAGGGTATCAAAAAATGTATTTTGTTTTAAACGAAACATGGTCAATTTCTTACTAAATATCAATGTATTACAAATCAATAAAATCAAAGTTAAGGGGGAAAAATATATTTACAAAAAGTGTTCTAGATGACAGCGTTTTGATCCTATGCATGGTCTCCATCTCTTTGATAATAAACGGCGAATCCATCGACATATTCACATATTAGTTCTAAACCCATTGCATGCTTGTTGGATTATTTTAAAAAGTTCTTCAATAGTTTCTATCGATACAGCATACACTTCTGATTTTAAATATCCCCAAATAAAAAAATCGCAAGGATTAAGGTCCGGGGAACTAGGGAGCCAAGCAACTGGAGCACTCTTTCCAGTCCACTGGTTTCCAAACGTATGATCTAGATCTGATGATAATGAGCGGGACAGCCATTGTGCACGTACCCAAAATTTTGATGGATATTTAAAGAAACTTCTAACAAATTTGGTAAAGTAGTCTGCAGGAATCGTGAATAATGATCTGCGTTTAATCGGCCAGGCAACTCTACAGGCCCTAATAAGTTATTTCCCATTATCCCAATCCAAACATTTATGCTTAATCTTTGCCAATGGTGAGTTACTTTAAAACATGTCGGTATTCTCCAACATATTAAGAGTAATGTGCGTTATAAATATACCATTTTTTGTAAACAACGATTCATCAGTAACGAGGATCTGGGAAAAAATTGAGCATTTTGAATTTTCTAATTTCGTAGCCAATGAGGCAATTCTAAGCGAGCATGAAAGTTATGCTCTAAAAGAGCGTAATCTTTTTGAAAATGGAAAAGACACAGGTTTTCTATATACAGTATATTCCATACAGAAGATTTCGAGACATTAGGATGCATCTCAGCAAGTCTTCTTACACTAGTCTCAGGATTGCCTTCAATAGCCATTAAGATTAACTCATCATTATCTACGGTAATAGTACCGGTCTTCCCGTTTCGTTATTCCTTGGAATAACAGACTCTGTTTCTCGAATTCGTTCGTTGATGAACTGCGGCAAACGTTGTGTGAAAAGAATGTCGTCTCTCAGCAAATTTTTCCGCGTGTCTGCGTTGCGCTGCTCTAGCATTACATTCCATTTCGCCATATGCTAAATGCATATCAGCAATACCTACTAAAATTAACCATTTTATAAATTATTTTAAAAAACTACGTTCATCACGTAAAATCACATCCCTGGATCTACGCTACTGACCTAAATATTTGTATAATTCTAGCATGTCCGTAATTGCTTTTTGCTATAGTAATTTATGTACTAAATTTCATAATTCAGGCCTTTTCCAGATATTTAAAAATTAAAGAAATAAAATAATTTTTTTTGACACCCTGGATCATGAAATCGAAGCGTTTGCGGACCTTCTTATTTTTTGATGGAGAATCATCCCATGAAGTTTGTCGGTAGATTTTCTGGACACCCTGTATATTGCAAAGTCGTGCGAAATCTGTAGTTTGAAAAAAGTTCAACAAATGTCGCTGGAAAGCAAAAAATGGGTACAATGAGCGAAATTCCCGTATGACTTTATGACCGATACTTAGAAATACCCAATTACGAAGTTTTTATTTATTTTCAATGAACTATTTTAACAAATTATTTAAGTAACCATGTTTATCCCTTTAAATATAAGTTTAGACTAAAGTATGGTATACAGATTCAAGATATAACTATTTTCATGAAATCTGGTCCAAAATTTAATTACCTTATTTATCTAACTGCGTCTCAGAGCAGCATACATTTCAATAATTTCCTACCACCTTGCCGTGCGGTTCCATATTACACGTCTATAAATCAGTTATTATTTACAGCTCTTGTATAAATTTGGTCGATAAAATAAACCAATAGGTGCTACCTGCCGGCCCCTTGTACATGGCACTGGTTTTAAAACCTGACCAACTTTTTCATGTCACTTATAACACAAGACGTATCGCATTAAATCGAATAGTTCCAATAAAAATAACTTTATTATGGAATAGGATCTTTCAGCTTGTAATATGTAAATTTTATCAATAATATCGCAATAAAATGGACGGTGAGTAATAAGGTAAATGACATATTTATCTTAAAAAATCTCCGATGTTTCCTTTCCATTTGTCCATCTTATCAAAATAACCCTATAAATTGCTATAAGCATCCTATTTTTTCAATTAATTCATATAAAACACTACATCTGAAGAACCAAATCGCGTGTTACGTGCCACCTTTTTTTCTAAATTAATGATTCTTTTATCTTAATTGCAAGAAATCTTCTTTATTTTTGTCATCCGTTTTATATATATCCATTGATAAGATAAATGCTGGATTGCTACCTTTTAGATTTTGAGCAGATATAGTGAACATATTTTCTTTCTCCTATAGAAAAAGCAGTTCTACTGTAGCTAGAGGTCTGACATTTGAGAGAGATTAGCTTTTAATATACTAAAGTGTTAATTATAACATTTTGTGGTAACATAAATCTATATTGACCTGTCAGTTTGTAGTCAATTCATTTTTGGCATATGAAACAATCTCTGATATGATGAGATTTTAACAATTAATATATTTATTAAGCGGTTATTATCCCTAAATATATTTTTCGCCAAGAAAATTGAAAAAAACCAAAACTCTCAGTAAAATTTTAATTTAGTTTAGTATTATCCAGTGATTTTTTTCCACATCATGAAAAAATATATCATTTTTGTATTTTGTTATTTATACCATTTGTTTATCAGAAACCAAATTAAATATGAAATTCAAACTTTCATTTCAAGTTCCTCCAGAAATCAGAAGTTAGAAAAAGCAAACCTAACACCTTCCACTTCGATATCAATAGCCAAATAGGGTGGACCGGGGATAGTTGTGCTGTTTTTTACTTACTGCATCCTACAGACTATTGCATGATATTTACAGAATCATCTTTCGATAAAGAATATCTTTCCTTACAAAATAGAATTTAGTAAAAGCTACTAGTGCAATCATAAAAAACTTACTAGGTTTCATTAAGAACAGTGCAAAGTGGTACAACAACTGTCCCAACCTTCGAGACGTTGTACCAGCATACGGGGATATTTGTAATATTTTTCAGTACCTAGTTGCAAAAATATCTTGTATTTGTGTGATTAAGGTTAGCTTTAAAAATACCAAAAATAATATTTAATCAAACCCTGTAAAACCGAAAAACACAAGACTATTTGGTAAAGATAAGGAAAAGTTCCTGTAAAGCCAACACAGTCAATAATAATGCAAGATACCTTGATAATAGTTATTTGTGTATTTAGAGCGCAAAGTAACATATTGCCGCTTGAGAAAGAATGTTACTGCGCGACGCGTAGCGGAGCGCAGTAATCTTTCGAAAACGGCAATCTTACTTTGCGCTCGAAAAACACACAGAACTTTTTCTACAGCCGCATTTTTAAAAATTAAATCCACATTTTTTTCTATACTTATTCTGAAATTTGCAAATGACTGTCAATTTTGACATGTTATATTCGGGCTTCGGGCATATTTAGAACAGGATTGCCAGCAACAAACTGTAACAAACGCACGACTGTCATTTATTTATCTTCGGTTTCCATGACCATTCATAGCACACTCGACGGAAAAAGTGAGATTTTTCTTTTCCATGTTCGCGCTAGAGCGCAAAATAAGGATCCACGGCATTCGTCGATTTTGCGATTTCATTTGAATTTAGCAGTTAGTTATTTTGCGCGCGGCTGTAGAAAAAAACATTTAAATGACTTAGTTTGTTTCATAATCAATATCACTTAAATTGACAGTCTTGACGCACATACAACTCTTTCTGTTTTGTGTATTCTACATTAGACAAAAGCTTTCATTCAAGGCATTGAACCTATTTCGCTCTTGGTTTACTTAAACCATAGCGTTCCAAACACACCAAACAAAAATATTCGTCTCCTTCCCTCCTTGATTCTGGTGCTTCTACTATTGTCGACTTCTAAATGGTTGTTTCCCTTCGTCTTCTGTGTTTCTCCATACTCGATCCTAAATCTTTCTTTTTATGCCGTATCTGTGTAGATTGTGGAGTATCTTTTTAAATTTTTTTCTCTTTCTCATTCCTGGGCGGAGCTTAAAGGGAAAATTTATAGTTGGGGGTAATTTCGCCTGTTTTTTGATTGATCATGGCAAAATTTGATGTACTTATGTTTATAATTTGTTGCCCTGTGTCAATGGATAACTGAGATCTGCTTGATGAGAGTTGGTTTCTACTTGTGGAAGGTTGAATGACGATTACGGATGGTTGAACCAAATTTGTAGAAGGTTTAAATGTGACTGACTGTGACAGTACTGTCACTGTGGAATGTACAGCTTAAACAATACTGCTGTTGGAATCGGTTTCGTTAGTATTTTCAAATTATATTTCTGTAAAAATATCCCTATTGAATGGCAATGTACCAGCACATCTAAATCCAATATGTATATTTATTTGGGTGAGTGCAAGAGGCCATGGTATTTTTAATATACCTGGAATGTCGTTTTTGAAGGATTGTTCCTCATTCAACTATCACAAGCAGAATTAATGGCTTTCTTTAAACCACCATATACAGCAGGAACTAAGGGCTGCAATTTGTGGGAATAATGCAGCGGGAATGATAAAACACAATACCGTTCTCTTTGCAAAAGTCAAGTGCTGATATAGATATGTGTGGCGAGTGATTGTCGGGTAATGATAAAACTTACTGACTGTAAGAACAATTCCTGGAAATATTACAAAAATAACAAAGTCTTCTTCTTGCATCTACCTGCTACCGCTGCTTGCTTCGATACATCCCACAAGAGTATCTCTGCCGATGCGACGGCGACGTAAGCATGATTTCTAAGGCAAAGAAAACTGAACATAGATGGCGTAGAATTACTAGTAACATTAAGGGGCCGCTAGACGTGCAAGTAGGTTGTCAATTTAATTGGCAATATGTCGAATTGCGCAATAATATTGAACGTTAGAGACTAGTATTCACAACATTGCACTATGATTACAGAAAGTTTGTGCATCTTTAAAATTAATTGATGCAAAGATTATTCAATTGGCAACTACTGAACGTTAGAACTACATATTGCTCAGTATTTCCTAATATCGCGTGTGAATGATGGCAACGAATGGAGCTGATCGCGAGTCCTTGATCGAACTTATGGATGTATATCGGCAACATTCGGCATTATGGCATATAAAGTTTAAAGCATATAGTGACAGAAATAAGAAATATGAAGCATACAAAGTACTAACAGAAATATATAAGGAATATGATCGGAATACGAGCCGACCGTGAAAGAGTTAGAAAAAAATAACATCCTTCAAGCAAACAATAGAAAGAAATTTAAAAAAATTAAATGTTCCGTCAAATTGGGCACATCTACAGAAGATATTTATGAACCTATGTTATGATATTTGAAGAACTTCTTACAAAATCAAGAAACCTCTGCAATTGCAAATACCATGAATATTCATTCATGAAGGGGATAAAGTTGAGGAGGATACCAATAACGAATTTCAACTAGTACATTTTTTTCATTTATAAGATTATATTTTTTAAAGTTGCCAAGATACTTTCCCTCATTATTGAAATAATTTTAAAAAAATGTCGAATATTTTTTTCCACTATGGGATTCTTTGCTGGAGTAGTCTGGAAGGGAATTAACTTGCATATTCCTCTTGAATTTTCTTTTCCACTTCTACATCATTGTTCATGGGACCTGCCCCTGTACATTTTCCCATTACTTTCCTTCTTAATAAATAGTTATGCAAGTAACAGCAGGCAAGTAAAATTCTAGTTACTTTTTCGGACTCTAAGTGTATTGTTGTCAAGAACAACCTAAAGTGCTCTACTGGGATGCCAAAAGCATTTTCCACTATCGCCGCGTTATGCATAGTCTATAGTTAAAAATTGTTTCATCTTTTGTTAAGTTCCTTTCTACTAAACGATTTCGTAAAATTATAACCCAAACTTATAGCCTCGTCTCCCATAAATAGCAGTTTGGCATTACAATGGGGTGGTTCTGTCGCGGCTGGCAGATTAATTGGTTGTTTTTCACTAAATGCCCAAATATAGTGGTAGCAGTAACTCGGCCGTCAGGCATTCGACCTATAGCGCCTACATCAACCATAAAAAATGCGTAATTTGGATTTACCATAGCCATAAACACAATAATAAAAATTGTTTGTAGTTAAAATGCTCGGAACTAGAATTTCTAGATTTCTACGCTTCTAGAGAGCAATATGTTCCAGTCGACGGCACCAATGCAATTAAAAATATCTTGTCTCTACCCAAGACTATCAACAACTTCTGTTCATTCTTTTGGCTTCTTGACTGAAAGAAAACAGTATTGACATATCTACAGTGTTCAGACAATATTTAGTAATTATAATATACTAACATATTAAATACAAGTGCTAGTTTAGTAACCCTAACGAAGCTGAAAAACCTAAAGGAAATTGGAAAAACGGTCGACGTTTCGAGGAGCAAATCTGCCCCCGTTGCCTAGAACGAACAAATCTAAAAATGAAAATGGTTAGTAAAAGGTAAATACTTACTGTATTATGAAGCTCTTGCAAATTAAGTTTTGAATTGACTTTGACTAGATGACAATAATAATGTCATATCATTTAATTACGGGTTACTGGTATTTTGGGTTAGTGTGATATTGAGGTGTTATTAGGTAAATAATTGATTCGTTTTTAAGGTGTTGTATATCTACAATTTGGTGTCATGCGCTTAGGAAGAATCCAATGATTTTTGTTAAAAGATTTATTTAATTTTTATTATTTACTTACCAGAAGAACATCAAGACCAATTTAGAATTAGAACCAAAATCACACTAGAATCACCATTTAAAGTTAAACAAAATTTAACATACACAGCACAAAGAGCATTACTTTCGTTAAAAAGAGGAAACATTATTAAAATTCTTCCAGCCGATAAACGCATTTCAATCGTAATAATGGATTGCATTACTTACGATAAAAAGTAATGTCTCTTTTAAATGACCGCAGGCCCGTCTCCAGGGGTGAGGCGGCGAGGCAGCCGCCTCGGGCGGCCGATTTTTAGGGGCGGCCATTTTTATTTTTTCTATAAAATTTTAATGTGTTTGTCTGCAACACGGTAAACACTCTCGCAATGAATACCTATACATATTTAATTTTTTTACTGAAATGTTTAATCGAAAAACCCGTACAAAAAACAAAATTAGGTAAATTATTTACAAATGTAATGCCACTCGCGGCGGTCTTTTAACACGGCACAAAATAATTTTCTAATGAACCTAACTCTTGACCCTAATAAGGTTGGCTTAAGTTTAAATAAGTGGGGACATGAAAAAGTATAATGTATTATTTCATACCTAACTCGCTAGTTAATAAGTGAATTTAAAAATTTTATTAAAATTTTCCTAGTTTCATTCGGTACCTTTTTATACAAATAAATAATATCGTTATTTGGTATTCAGCTGAAACAGTGGAAGCCAGTGAGGTATGGCTCTAGGGCGACTCACTCCCTACTTGTATAATTAAATATTTAAAGTAGTTTTTGACAAGGATTTTGTTGATCGTATCAAAAAAAAGGAAAAATATATGTAAAGAAACCCATTTTTTTAATGAAATATTTTTGCTGGGTGAATTTCTAATGCATCACTTTACGCCGTTTAACCTTGAAAATTGTAAAAATTTTCGCCTGCGGCGCATATTGTCCCCTACCACGCCCTTTTCCTAATATATATAAATGTTTTGATTTTGCCTCCCCTGAGCAGCACTGCCTCTTTAACAGGTCACGAGCTGCCACTGTTCTATAACGGACAAAAGTTCCTTAATTGGTGTGTTGTAAGGGGCGGCCAAATCCTGCTCGCCTCTGACGGCCTAAAGCCTGGAGATCCAACAGAACGTATTGACAGACAGGTATAAAATATTTTAAAAAAACACAAAAATCAGTTCAATGATATAGAAACTTTCAAACTGACACCACACAATAATAAAACACCTGATTTTTATGGAGTACCGAAAATACATAAACTAAATATACCTCTACGTCCAACACACCCCATCGCTAAATATCTACTCAACATTCTTAATCTACTTGCAAACAACACTATATTCACAACATTTTTTAGAAAAACTATCACAAATTAATTTAAATCCTAATGATACTCTGATGAGTTTTGACGTTGTTAGTCTTTTTACAAACGTAACTGTTGATAAACTTTAAATATTGTAAGAAATAAATTAAAAAATGATACTAACCTTAGTGAACGTATAGTCCGTTCAAGTCTATTGCGCTGTTACGTCATATCATTCCATCTTTCTTTATGCAATGAACGTATGTACTAAATCGGTTCGTCAAATCTTTGACATCGATTGGCATCAATGTCAAAATATCATAACGAAAATAACAGATTTAATTCATTTATTTATTGGTAGTTGGTTTGTGTTTTACGCTAATAATTGCTAATAAAAATCGTTCTGAGATGCCCCACCGGTTCAGTGAGAAAGAGCAAGCCTTAATTTTAAAATTAGTGCATTATTTCACACCGGAAAAAGATGCTGGTAGACCACTTTTACCCCTGGAAGATTACAATGTTACTTACATATTTTTTTTTAATTTATTTGATAATACTAAAAATGATATAGAAAAAATTTATTTTTGATGTGTAAACATCTTACGCGGCGATATGAGGACAAATCTCGGCAAATGAGACGGAAATGCGCAAACCAATTCTAGCCGCTAGGGCGGTATTATATACAATTTTGCCATTTAAAATCGTTTTAAATGGATTTTAGGCGATAAAAAAGCATATTTTAAATTACACGAACCGTCAAAAGTATTGTTTTTTAATTATTATATTCGCAGTGTATTTGGATCCTTAGCACAGCTTATTTTTAATGATCGGTTGAATTTAAAATGAATTTTCGCTTCAAAATCCACGACAAATTCGTCCGAAGCCATGGCTATCGGCGTAAAAAAGTTCGAATTTTCGGATTTTTATACAATTTTGCCATTTAGAATCGTTTTTAAACGGATTTTAGACGATAAAAAGCATATTATTATTTTAAATTAAACGAAGTGTCAAAAGTACTATTCGGATGCCCAGACGCTTAAAACAATATTGTCATAGCCCACTTCTAAAATTTGAAAGTTTGGTTTTTGACTTTCCCAAATCAAAGGATATCGGCGCACGATTACTAGGTAAATAAGCTGTTGTATGTATGTTGATGTTATTCCTGGTGGCATTATATTTTCGTGTCGAATTTATGCATTGAATTAATCCACTCCGAAGCTGCCATAAGTAATAAGTATGTAAAATTGATAAAAACGGAACGTGCTCTGGAATAGAAAACAGGTACAGAGACATCTTTTGGCTAGTGTAAAAAATAATGTGCGAGTCTATCTAAGACGTACGGATCTTTTATTTTGACGTCAGAAATTCTGACGTAACAGCGCAATATCCTTGAATGGACTTTACAGAACTTAATATGGACGCAATATTCGAATTACTTACTTTTTGCGTAAAAACTACATAATTTCATATATAATATCACAAGAGAAAAAATTTTGTCGGCAAGATTTTCGAAAGGTATGAAAGTTTGTTGCTTGGCAATTTGCCGAAAAGCAACAAACTTGAATAAAACCTTGAGAATAATTTTGCCTACACAATTTTTTCTCGAGTGGTATTCGTCATGACTATTTCACGAGAAAAACTAGACAATGCACCGTATTAACAAACAGAAGCTTACTAAAAAGACTCTTTAATGACGTTTGTCAAACTCACAATAATAGTTATACCAGACACCTTTCTGATGGACCTGGCATAGTTTTGTCGCTAAAACACCACTCAATTAACGGGCAGGTAGTAGTTTTGTCAGTAGGAAACGAGCAGTTGCTGTGACGTTTTACCAGTAAAAAACACTCTAGTGAAATAGTCAATACAATACCAAGTACTATCAACAAAACAATGGTATGGCTATGGGTTCGCCTCTATGACCTTTATTAAGTAATATTTTTATGAAAAATTTTGAATTAAATTTTGTTGAAAATTATCAATATAAACCTTTAATTTGGTGGCGTTATATAGATTCATTTTTTCAATTTATCCACATAACGAACATTTTTTTAACGATCCAATTCACTATACTTAGAAAAAGAAATTAATGAACAACTTTCATTTCTTGACATTCTTATAAAAAACGACTTGAATAGTTTCGAAACGAAAATATACAGAAAACCTACACTTACAAACAGATATTTAAATTTTAAATCAAATCACCCAATAATGGTTTAAAATGAATGAATTAAAATAAATTCAATGAAAATAATTTGTAATAATTAAAATTTCAATACAGAAAAAGAATTTTTAAGCAATGTTTTGATTAATAATAACTACCCTATTGATTTCATTCAAAAATGCTTTATAGAGTTTGAACAACTAAGTATTAGACCTATTACGAACCTCTTCATTCCTTATATTCCTGGTTTATTAGACAAAATAAAACGAATAGGTAATAAATTTAACATTCGAACTATTTTCAAAACAGAAAACACCCTTAGATCCAAACTAACAAAAACAAAATCAATCAATGAAAATGAAATTACTAAAAATGTTATCTATAAGATAACATGTGAATGCAACAAATTTTATATAGGTGAAACCTGTAGACCTTTATCAAAACGTATAAAAGGACACCAAACTAAAAATAAACAATAATTTCACAAATCACATATTTGTCCACATGCATTTGATAACAGTCATAGAATACAATGGAAAGCTTCAAGTACTTTAGCAAAGGAACCATCATCTAAAAAACGTAAAATTAATGAAAGTGCTTTAATTTTATTAAATAAAGATTAATGTGTTGCTTCATCTTCTGTTAGTTTTAATAGCACCTGGTTACCTTTGCTAAAAACTAGAGTTGATAAGGGACACTTTAAAAATCAACTAAAACTTTTAACAAAAATCATTGAATTCTTCCTAAACGCATAACACCAAATTGTAGATATAGAACACCTCAAAAATGAAGCAATTACTTACCTAATAACACCTCAATATCACACTAACTCAACAGACTAGTAACCAGTAATTACATTCATTAATTCATGACATTATTATTGCCATCTTGTCAAAGTCAAGTGAAAACTTGAAAAGTGGCAAGAGCTTTTTACTGTATTTACATTTTACTTACCATTTTCATTTTTAGATTTGTTCATTCTAGTCAACGGGGGCAGATTTGTTCCTCGAAACGTCCACCGTTTTTCCAGTTTCCTTTAGGTTTTTCAGCTTCGTTAGGGTCACTAAACTAGCACTTGTGTTGCTTACACCCTGGAGCCAGAGCAAGCGGCTCTATTTTATGAAGATTTTTAAATTGATGTGGAGCAAAAGGTACACATTGGTAAGGTAAACATGAATCCTCCACAACAATATTGAACATACCTACATACCAAGAACGTACAAAACATAAACACTAGATAATAGCAATCCTAATCATGTAAAAACATATATTTTATATATTTATAGTTGGAAGCATTAATATTTAAATTCAATAATTGCCGAGGTATCGAATAAAAATAATGGACAGCATTATATGAAAAACCGCGCCGAAACATACCACTCTGATGAATGCATTTCAATTATGCACCAAAACAGAGTTTTATCCACAATAGGCCAGTACAACTAATGTTTAAACAAGAACAAATTAACATAAAGCTGCGACCGCCAAAAAAGGCAGTACTATTCTTCCTTTTTAACCCACCAAAAGTCCCCATTGATCCCGTGTACCAAAATGCCTCAAAATCAGTCCGCCATCTCGAAAATCGGTCAATTTTTTATTTATGGCTCCGTAACTACGAAACTATAGGAGATATGAAAAAAATGAAAGAGAGCAAAATTGAAGAGCATAAAAAGATCAACAAAATGAATAGTTTATTTATCTGTAATAGTTTTTAAGATACATACAAAATAATATGAAGCAAATATTAAAAATGCGACAGAAATATCATAATAATGTATACATTCATATTTATAGTACCTAAAAATAGTTGTAAACAAATTGCATAAATGACAAAATATAATTAACAATAATCAAATTCTTCATCATCATCTAGTTGAACACCAGAATAGAACATGATATACAGTTGCAATTTGCACATAGACTTGAACAATAATGCTTTACATGAACAATAAATCATAGTTAATATAAAATCAGGGGCTATAGGTTGTGATGTTGTCAAAGGGGTCAACAAATTATTTTTTTTAGTCCAGCCCCATTCCAAGGGATTTTTTTTTATTCCTCATCCATTCTTGTATTTGCAGGTACACTCTGAAATGGTGGTATTTTGATGCTTCCGATGTGGGCGGTAAAGAGGCTAACTGGAAATTTGTGTTGAGAGCTTGTCGGGCTGTGATCGAATTATATTTATAGTATCTCAGTTCATTGAGATTTTTTTGCCAATGAGTATTTCCATACAATGTCATGAGGAACTCATCACCTGATTGTATGATGTTGTTTTCATTTGATGTTGGATTCAGGAATACCGAGACAACCTTCTGCATCTTTGCGTCTTTCTCTAAAAGTTTAAATGCGGAAATCTTTCCTTTATTGAAAAAATAAGAAGTAGTGTCACAGAAAGACATGGCATGAGCAAATAAAATATACTCTTTTGGTATGCCTAAGTTCTTCTGCATTTCTAAAATATCTGTGAATTTATCTGGCTTGAAAGATCTGCCTGGCTGTAACATAAATATTTTTTGACGATCTACCCACCCTGTAAATTAAAATCACAGCAAGGTCCGTGTCATCGCCAACTAGAACTGCTGGTGAGCCAGAACCAACTAAATTAATTGCCGTCTCAACTAAAACGGTATCAGCATCTCCTTCGGCTTGTATTACTCGAATTCCTGCACCCTCAAGCCTTTTTGTAAGTATTGTGATAAATAATGTCTTGTTTTTCATGCTGGATAAAAATGTTGCTTGACTTACTGTAGTTGCAGTATTTTCCGTAAATGTGATATCAATACAAGAAAATTTCCTTGTGCGGCGAATCTGTTCCTGACACTTTGTGGAGTTTTCAATATCATACCCATCAAACACTATTGTTGAATTAGAACCATAATGATAAGTAACATAATTTACTAATTTCTTGGTCATATACCTTTAAAGTTTTGAACATAAAAGATAAAGGTTTAACTTTATCGTTTCTTTTTAAACGGAGATCTTGAAAGTCTTTACCAATATATTTAAGTAAAAGATTTTCCCCTATTTCTTTTGCAGAGTCACAGTTAATCACATTTAAAGCCACTGTACCTGATGAAATAGACATTAACGAGCTAATTTGATTATCAAACGGGTTATTAACTTCTAGCCAATTAAGGAGTTTCTGAAGATCATTAAAATCTCGGTTTCCCCTTGAATCACGTAGCTCCTTATGCTACTCTGAATAACATGGTTTCGACTTTGCAAACACTTCTAATGAATCACATACTTTGGCAGATTCTGGCAAGGACAATATCCATTTCCCCAATACAGCTTCACTTAAGCCCTTTCCACGTGTTAACCCGTTTTCTGACTTCATGGACCTCATGAGGACCTGTTCATGTTATATTATTTATAATAATGTAGTTTAATACATCTTCGGATGATTTCGACATAAAAATACATTAAAAATTTAGCTTAAAAAAATTAATTGTTTTAAGGACATATTTTTGCAAATCCCCTTTATTTTGGAAGTTATAAAAAACCTTATTTTTGTGTGTTTTTTAATGCTTATTAATTTCGATCTCTTAATATTTTTTGATATATACAGTAGTTTTTAAGTTATTACGTAATTTATAAAAAAAGTACCATTTTTCAAGATGGCGGACTGATTTTGAGGCCTTTTGGTCAACGGGATCAGTGGGGACTTTTAGTATGTTAAAAAGGACGACTAGTACTAACTTTTTTGGTGGTCGCAGCTTTATGTTAATTTGTTCTTGGTTGGCCTATACCAAAGGCCTAGATACACTGGCCTACAATACCCAAAACAGAATTTTGCATTCGACGCGCGTTTTGCATACCGTGTTAGCATCATCAGGAGAGGATTAAGACTACTTACCTCAACAGTTTTAATCATCTCATGATGATGCGAACATCGTTAGCTAAACGCGCGTCGAGTGCAAAATTCTGTTTTGGGTATTTTAGATAAAACTCTGTTTTAGTGCATTTTGCCGAAGGTTGCGAACTCCAACATAAGTTAGGTTATGAATATCATGACAAAAAATTAAGGGCTCTCGAATGGGAAAAGGAGAAGCAGGATCATTATTACTAAAATGGAGTTCTCTATGAGCATCCATTCTTAACGAATTATCTCTTTATATAAATATAATACATGGTCAAACTTTCTTAAGCCATGCACCAAGCGGAGGAACGAATTTTGAATCTTCTGTATAAGAGATTTACTTTCTTGTTCCAGAAAAGAACCATACAGAAAATCGCAATAATTGAAGTTAGATAAGACAAAGGATTCGCAAAGATTTCTTTTTAAGTCCTTATTCAAGATATTATTATTATTATAAAGCATCTTTAATGAAAACTATATGCTTTAGAACATGGCTTTTAAATTTTCCTTAAATCTAAGCTCACCATCTAATGCCAAACCCAAATTCCTTGCAGTATTTTGCAGTATTTTATTTCTGAACCATACCATTTATATGTATATTAAGCCTCTCCTTCAAAAAATTAACTATATTTTTATTACCAAAAATAATCAAACATGATTTAATAGGATTAAAAGATCGCGCATACTATACCTGCACGGAC
Organism: Pissodes strobi; assembly: GCA_016904865.1. NCBI lineage: Eukaryota > Metazoa > Arthropoda > Insecta > Coleoptera > Curculionidae > Pissodes > Pissodes strobi. Next base: position 64,972 of record MU186454.1, on the reverse strand, counting down.
CGGCATGGCCCAGACCAGTAAAATCTGCTCCGGAGTGCAACCAAAACAAGACTAACTGAATCTAACCCAAACTAACCCAAATTTAAAAAAAAAGCAAACATAATCTTATTTTAAAGTAGAAACAAATATGCATTGCGGTTGTTCTTCTCGGGCGTGATCGTGCTGGTCCGACCTAATGTGCGCACTGCGCACCGGCGGCGCTTATTTCACTGGTACAAAAGTATTCAGAGCTGGGGGATACGAGCCACACATTTTATAGAGGTCAGAATAGAAAAGATGCACAATGGGAGGAGATATAAAAAAATACTTCCTAAATAAAACAGGTAAATAAATGTTATTATTTTTTCTGTGCTGTGTTGTTATTTTATATTATGTAGACAACTCTGTTGTTTGTTGGGTTGCCCGTT
>MU186454.1:44203-59565 GCA_016904865.1 Pissodes strobi | reverse complement strand
ATCTCGTTTGATGTTAGCTCATTGTTCGCTAGTGTACCAATCCCACACACCTTGCAATGCCTTGGTGAATTACTTGAGATGAATAATTTTGATAACGAAATCAAACAAGAATATTTAACTTTAACCAAACTTCGCATGGATCAAAATTGTTTTCAATATAAAAATAACTATTACCAACAACTTGAAGGCACGGCGGCGATGGGCTACTGTTTGCCACCGTTTTTAGCAAATTTTTTCATAAGTAAATTCGAAAAGGAAATCAGTCAGTACAGGTATGTAGATGATATTTTTGCGATTTTCGACAAAAAACTGCTAATATCGAAGATTTTGTAACAAAACTAAACAACCGTTTTCCGATCATTAAATTTACTTATGAAGTCGAGAACGATAACAGTGGCCAACTACCATTTTTGGATACTTTAGTGATTAGGAACGGTAATAACACACTAGAATTTGATATTTATAGAAAAAGTACTGCCACCAATCGATATATTCCTAATGACTCTTTCCACTGCGACCAACACAAAATGGCCAGATTTCATTTTTTAGTACACCGTATGCTTAATTTTCCTTTCAGCAGAGATAGATTTAATAATGAAAAGGAGACTATTAAGAATATAGCGAAATTTGATGGTTTCAATACTAACTTAATAAATAGACTAAATAATAGGCATGAGTTTAGAAAGACCATTCGTGATTTCAATTTTTTCATTAATAAGGATGAAAACACAAAATATGTCTCGATACCATATAATCCTCAGTATCCTAGAGGACTCCAAAAAGTTTTTAAGGAAGTAGGTTTAAAGTTAGTATTCGAAACTCAGTTTAACATTACGAAATTATTGGGTGGTCCAAAAGACAAAATTGAAATATTGGAAAAAAGTGGAATTTATGAAATAGGATGTATGTATCGCAACCAAAAATATGTTGGGGAAACTAGAAGATCTATACAAACGAGATTCAAAGAAAACATACCTCATTTAATGTATGGTAGAATAGAAAGATCAAGTGTTGCCGATTATGCTTTTGATAATAATCATAGAATAATAATTAATATTTTAAAATTAATTCATAATATAACTGATAGGGGTTTATTAGACGCATACAAAAGTATGTAAATTATTAAATGTAAGAATAGTTTAAATCGAGATTGAGGGCCTATTCCGTACAGTCCATCGTATTGGTTAATCGAGCGCGACTCGTAGGATTCCAGGATTGGTTCTGTTTTGTTCCGTAGACGCGCGTCTAGTGAAAAAATTGTGTCTCAGTATTGTGGATAAAACTCAGTTTTGGTGCATTTTGCCGAAGATTCCAAACCACAGCATAGAAAAGCCAAAGAAGAATAAAGTATGATGGACGACATACATGCAAAACAAACGTTGAAAGCCGTGTTTTTTCTGGAAATATTTCGGACTGGATTAGTGCTGAAAGTCTGAAGGTTTATGAAATAGCACTCTAGTAAATTGCAATATCCTAAGCAAAGTTGAATACCATTAGATAGACCAGTGAGCGTTCGGACAACGCTTCAGCTACTTCATAGCGCCTGATTAATTCAAGACTAAACAAAATAATTTCTTCAAATATTTAAGCGTGGGTCTTCAAAAAGCTCTAATCTTCCAAATGTTTAAGGTGAAATAACCACAGTGATTTACGCATAACCAGGACTTTCAACTTCAGAATGAGCAATAACTACAAAACAACATAAAATCGGAACAGTACATCATACATTCCGTATTAAATACTCGCCGATGGCCACTAAGAGTAATTGATAATAACGGTTCGTTATCTTGATATTATAATTTGTTTTTAATATTTTTATATGCGGTTTCTTTCATTTTAACTACTCTTTGGATAACCTTGAACTTATAAGATCGCTCTAACAAAGCTTAAACCAATCCCATGAATATGTCCATTTGTTTGAATCAGTTTAGACTAAATATCCATAACAATAATTAGGTAAATTTTGCCTTATTTAAACTTTAGGCTACCGTTAACAGCTCATTTTCCTTTTAATCCAGGGCTACAATTGTGCTGATCCAGTCCTCCATACAATTAAAAGAAGTTTCCAAAACTTGTAAAATAACGAAATAATTTGCAGTTACTATTAAACTTAGAAACCCAGATCACGACTTAATGCTCTACTTTTTATGGGACAGTGAAAATGTCACTTCTCATCATCTTTTTAGGAAGTGGCCAGCGGCTACTTTTATAAAATTATGATTTAAAAACAAGGAACAAATAACAACCCACATTTATTCATGGCGAGTGGCAAATCTTCAAAAGCCATCCGCCGAAAACCAGGTAGTGTGGATTCTGCCGAGGTTGCTTATCAACCTGAACCTCCTCAGTTTCTTCAGTGTCCCGTTCGTCTTAAACCTTCAGTCTCTCCTAGATCTTTGCGTACGGATATAGGATACTGTATTAGAGACATTGTTTAGCGCTATATAGTACGCTACTTACTAATCGGAAAATAAATTAACTAATACTAATATATGGCTTTTATTTAGATAAACATCTTTTACAACAGATACACTATATAAACTTTAATTCTTACATCTACTTCAGACAGTAGCCAGGCGAGTCTGGCCAGTAAGGCTACACTTCTATGCTATTGATGAAAAGACAAGCACAATAATGGATACTCTAAATTTAAATAAACGCTCAACTTCTCTACAAAAGTAAAATTAAATACACAAATTAGTAGATAATATAAGTATTTAATATCACTGTATTTGGGGCACAACGGACCCAATTGGTGATCTAAGTGCAAGACCCGCTGGGGGTCACTCCTTCTGATACTGATACTGATCACCGTGTTTGAAAGGTAAAAAGCAACTTAGAACAGAATGAAGATAAAGTAAATTATTTTTGAAATGTATTTTGAATCTGTTCTCGTCAAGCACGGTCCAATTATTAGGTAAAGAGTTATACACTTCGATCGCATTGTAATTAATCCTCTGAAAAATGGCATTCTGATGATGAGGCATTGAGATTTTAATACAAAACCTAATATTGCGTGCGTGAATATTTGACTGAAGCACGAACTTAAATATACAGTTAAGTTGGGCTCTTATAAGATATTCAATTTCCCATGTATAAAGTCCTGCGAATGATCATCCTGAACCAATGTAGATCCTTAAAGCGTGCCAAATATGATTACATTTTCTAAGTCCGAAGATAAGACGTGAGCAAATATTCTGAACCTTCTGAATATGATTCTTATCGGCATTATCCAAGCATTTATGATGAAGTCACAGTAATTAAAACAAGACAGAACAAGTAATTCGCAGAGCATTTTGCGTAGAGAAAAACGAATAATATGCCTACTGTTATATAATATTTAAAGCGATGAATATAAATAAATTTTGAATCAACCTCTATACGTGCTCTTTACAACTCATCCTTTAATCCAGACTTTTACCCAAATTCTTTGCAGATCTAACTAAAGGAAGCCTAGCTCCGTCAAGAATGATATTAATGTTTTCCTTCAAAAAATTTACACTCTTCTTAGTACCAAAGAGCATTACAAGTGATTTCGAAGGGTTTAACTTTAAGTTATAATCTAGGGAGAGCAGTTTTAAACTGCTAAGATCTTCATTTAATAACTCTGACACATTAAATTTAAGTAGTCCTATTGGCAAAAAAATAAACCTGAGTATTATCAGCGTAGGTTTGAACCTTACGATGCTTTAAAGATTTTAAAATATCAGAAATATAATTAACTAATTGAGTGCATTATACACTAACAGGAAGAGTTCCTGCCACTCGCGAAATATGTTCTTAACTGCTTATGCAATCTTGATTTTTCGAAGGCGGTTGGTAGATCTATTGTTTTGCTTTACCATTGACTGAATCTTCTGAATATCCCTAGCTCTACCGAAACGTGGTTCGCTTTCTGGTTCATGTACTCCTTATTCATTTTCAACCAAAAATCCCCATGAATTTAACTGTTCCCTATTTACCAATGATCATTTGCTGGTGTTCGTGGATATGTTCTCGGCTTCTGAAACTCTCTTGAAATGGCTGTGGGCTGTGTGGCCCGAAGCTGCTGGTCCATAGGTCAGAACGGCTTGTCTACGGATTTTATCCCCAAGCCTCATCCGACAGTGCCTGCCTATGAAAAAGAATAGGTTGCTCAGACCGTTCCTTGCCTTGCTTATGGTCACTGACCTAGAAACACAAGGTACCTAATGTTTCACCCATAAAAGCCCTGGAATGGCGATCTGATATTGTTAGCAGTGTTATTGAAAATGATTAATGAGTGGGGGAAAAAAAGGTATTCCCTACCCTGAATAGCAACAAAGTTTAGCGTTTTTTGTTTGTAAAATTTTGTCCGCAGAGTCACCAGTGGCGTATCGGTAGCTGACGAACGGATGAAAAGAACATTTTAATAAAATATAATTTTATGATTTTGGTTTGTTTGTTCGTGCTGTAACAAACTAGCTGTAAGTCCTAATATGATTAATTTTTAAGGGTTGATTAATTATAAAAGGGTGACTCAAACACATTCAGATTTAAATATTTTAATAAATCATAAATTATTGATGGATGAAAGAAAGTAACAATAAAATAGTTGTTTAATATAATATTTATTTTGATTGCGAAAGTATACAAAAACTATTATTGAGATAAGCTTGAAAGTAGATAATGTTGAGTTTACAACAAAACTGCAATTTCGGACTTTCGTTGTCTAAATTTATTTCATCTCAGGACGTTTTAGACCTAACTAAAACAGCGGCCAATATCAATATTTGATAACGGTCGATGATTTAATTGATATATTGATGGTTGATACAATAAAAGTCGAAACTGCTGCAAAACAAAAGTTAGGGGTTCTGGGGCCCCAAAAAGAAAAACCTCTAATAAATAGTTACGTACTAAGTACTAATAAATAGCAGGAAGGAAAATTGGGAACTTGGGTAATCCCGGATTATATTTGATTCACAATTTTCCAGGGTTTATACACCATAAGCTATCAGGCATACATAACAATAACATAACTTAACTTATCGGTTAAAAGATAAATCGTTACCTAGATTGTGCACTTTCTTACATAGTATATATGCATGCACCATGATTGTTTATTTATTATAAGCCACATTTTTTTACAAAAATCACAAAAAAAAAACACCAAAATATCGCAAAGTAGTCGCTAAAGCACTCGAAATCTCTCAAGCAAAGTCGCAATTGACTCGATAAACGCAAATCATTCATTGAAATTGGGAATCAGTAAAGGTCATAAAAAGATCAATTTTTCCAGAATGCTATATTAGAAATGAGGAACGAAACTTTAATAACATTTTCAATGTCTATAAGATTTATTAATAAATACATTTATTGGGTTATCTGCAATTGCAGATTAATTTGTAATTAAAGCAGTCGTTAGGAGCTATTGGAGTTGCTAAATAAATAGATATTATTTTGGGATCTTGTAAGCTGTGGGATTTTGCAATATATGCTAAAAAGTAAACAACTAAGAATTAATTTTTTATAGAGTCTGTGTTTATAGCAATCTCCATGTGGCTCTTCCAGGTCAACCTGTTATCCACAGTAATGCTCTGGTAGGTGACTTATCTGAACCCTGGGATATCTTTTCCGTCTATGATGATGTTGTCGCATCTGAAACATGATAACTTGGAACTTCTGGACAATAACCTTGACCTTCCGGGTTCCCATCAATTCAGCTTCATCTTGTAGTTTTGTGCAGAGCAACGATGCAGAGCAACGATGCACAGCCATCTGCATCCACACCTATACGTTGTGTAGAACTGTCGATCGTGTACCGATCATTGAGGTTTACTCGCTGTAAATTGTATTGGGACAAAGTTTTCAGAGGGAGTTATGTCCAGTATATCTGTTGTCCCAGATTCTTCTGAGAAGAATTCTTCTTCTGAGTGCTGAAGCGGATTTATAGGTGCATAGTTTGAGGTAATTTTTTTTATGTGTAAACATCTTACGCGGTGGTATGAGGGTAAATCTAGGCAAATGCGACAGAAATGTGGGGACGGAATGTGTAAACCGATGTGATATTATAACCTGTGCGCTTTGAGGAGCAAGCTAATCCAGGACGGCCGCGATTGCAACGACTCAAATGGCGCTTCTAAAAAGCTAGCCGCTAGGGCAGTATTAGATTTTCATTATATTATATTCGCAGTGTATTTGGATTCATAGCACAGCTTATTTTTAATAGACGGTTGAATTTAAAATGAATTTTCGCTTCAAAATCCAGGGAAAATTCGTCCGAAGCCCGTCCTAAGAAAGTCCGGAAACTTCGGATTTTTATACAATTTTGCCATTTCAAATCGTTTTTAAACGGTTTTTAGGCGATAAAAAAGCATATTTTAAATTAAACGAACTGTCAAAAATATTATTCAGATGCCCAGAGGTGTTAAATAAAATTGAGTCATGGCCGTCTTCTAAAATTGGCAAAATTTGGTTATTGTCTTTCCCAAATCAGAGGATGCCGCCCCAAGATGACTAGCTGGTAGTGAATAAGCTGTGTCCATAGGTTGATGTTATTCCTGGTGGCATTAGATTTTCGTGTCGAATTTGTGCAGTGAATTAATCCACTCCGATTGACGCTGCCAGTAACTACTCAACCGATCATCATGAAATTTTGTACAGATATTTTCAAGAGTATAGTAAAGAACATAGAACACTTTTAGCTTTTACCCGCGGCTTCGCTCGCGTTGATTTTTACGGTTTGATTTAATCCTAATTTTTATTTTCTTGAGGATATATTTGTAAAATGTTTTTTCTTGATTTTGGGCATGCCTTGGATTAGTTTTGGTTAGTTTTTGTTCGTTGCAAAGCGAGCGAAGGGCTATGCGTGAAGTATAATATTAGACATTCTAATTTAAACGTTAGAAATGTAAACATTATACAACGCACGTCAGGCGGTATCTGTGACGGGAATGTGTTTTGCAGGCTGTCTGTAACCGTTAGTATAAAACTTTCTAACGCCAGAACATAGGCAACCAATTCCAAATAAGTGGTTGCCTATATTCAAGCGTCACGCGTCCTAAGGTGACATTAGATTTTCATGTCGATGATCCCGAGTACTAGCAGACTAGACTCTTTTTTTTTCCTCTTTTTATTGACCACACTTACTTCAGACTATTTCTATCTGTTCGGGAAGTTCTCAGTCCTCGTGAAACCGTTGGTGATATCGAATAGCGCTTCTGAGACACCTCTTTATCATGAGTTTACCAAGGATTTTTCTGTGCGCAATATTTTCACCACTCTCTGTACTTCTGCAGAAGATGTGGGATCTTAGATTTTGTATGAAGGAGCATTATCTTACAGGTTTCGTACCAATTTCAATACGAAGTGGTCACCAATGTTCAGGTATTGGAGCGCTTGGTTCCACCTGCTGTCTGTAAGTATTGTTGTAAAAACGTCCTTTACTTAATCGCATTTAATTAAGCACGCCACTGGATAAAAGTGCACGCCGCGTACGAATGCACAATGCGGCAGTTTAACGGTTCATGATTTCTAGAACCGTCCATATTTCCAGCCGTAAGCGCGTCGCTAGAATTAAAATTAAATTTAGTTGCCGATGAGATCCCGAGAAGGCAAGAAGTAAGAAACCACTTTAGGCCAGCACCAACGTTGATCTTCAAGAATCCTAAAGGGACGAGCAACTAATCCATTTAGCCCCTAGCCCCATATCTCTAAGGAATTTATGAGATTTTCCGGCATTTTTGGCCATTAGGGAATCAAACTTCTACCGAATTTATCGAGTTTTTCGGAGTTTTTGGAACTTCAGGACTTAGAAGAAATTTCGGAAAAAATTTTTTTTTTGAAAACAGAAGTTAAGTACTTGAAGAGGCCTTGTCAAGCGGCCGAGTACCAACAATTCACCGAGACCTTCAACTGTAGTGCGCACCCTACAGCAACACCCCGCGAATAAGGCTTTTTGCGAGCACCTTGAGCCAGCCTACTGGTTTGGGTTTCCCCCATTCACGTATGTGCCTCTCTGGTCCTCAATACTAGTCGTAGTTAAACATTGGGCGAGAGTAAAGCGCGTCGACGGCCAGTTCGGTTTCGAGAACTAGAGAGCCCCCTGACTCCCCCATACTTTAGCTACTCGGCCTACGGGTGAAAAGCGAAAAGGCATAGGAGCCGAAGGCTTAACCTAAAACATTCGGGCGCGTTCAAAGAGTGATAAGTTAGCCAAGTTCGTTCGGGAGATAGCGAAGTTATACTGTTGCGACTGGAGTTATCTCAAAAGAAGAATCAAAGGTTATTTATCACTAGTTCGCATACCATACAAAACCAGCACGGTCTCTGAACTGAGAGCCGTGTCCGGGGAGTAGTTTGGTCTAAATACACAAAACACACATTAAATCACCAAAAAAAACCCCCTGACGCCCCCGCACGTAACACACAGTACGCCTTGGCCACTCACTGGAGCGGTTCCGAAGGCCAATGAGCCGCCCCGGGCGACGACCGTGCGCGCGGACGTCAGTATATTTAGAACTTAGATGTGCTTGTTAAGCCAAGCTTTTGCTTTTTGAGTTTCGTGCATCTGTACAGCCCTCTGACCCTTCTACTGATCCTTACCATGAGCTTAATCGCCTCTATCCTTATTACTGCCGACTCGTCTGGCGCCTCCAACCTAATTATCTCTAGACTTTCAGTAGCATTTCCTGATCTATTGTGATAATTATTGTACTGACCCAGTTAAGAGTTGAATTAGGGAAACTGAGTTATTGGCAGCAAGTATTGGATGTGGAATTTAACAGAAACAAAATTTTTGACATCTCGCTTTTGTGGAACACCTTCTATAGCTGAAAATATTTTTAGTATGCATTTATATACTCAACTTTGGCATCTCAACTTCTTTTTAATTGTAATAAATAGCTCACGGGATATCAAAGGAAGGATTACACTGTAACACACATTAAGTAGGTAACCGGTATACAGAGTTTTTCACTTAAAACTCCGAAGGCCGATGTCTCTAAAACGAATGGAGATATTTTTATTTTGTAAAAAGCTGTTGTTAAGTATGATCAATTAGGATTTTTTTAAAGTAACAGAAATTTGACGCCTTCAAAGTCCTAGCCGTCGCGACGCTTAGAAAATGTATATTGATAGCAGGAGCCTTGTAAGTAGGTGCATATAAAAATACATTGAATTTCATGTCTTTTGTATTATTTGTTCCAACCCTATACTATACCCTTTTTCAAGCAATACAAGACTTTCTCTTAATTTTTTATTTTCATAAATGCATCAGCACTACCTAAAATCCAATAATTAATAATTCTTCATAGTATTTCTTTCAATTTTGTTCAAAATTACATCCTTCTGCTAGAATGCAGCTGTATTTTTTTTTAATTTGGCTTGGGTAGAATTTACAAGCGTTCTTCGTGTAATAGCAGTACATGCTGGGATGATTTTGTTTATCAAGTCGGCCATATCTTCAACTAGCGTGTCGTAGACAATATCTTTTAAGTAACACCAAAGAAAAAAGTCTAACGGTGTTACGCCCAGTAGCCTTATGAGTCCGTTGTCTATTGAAATAGGTATTGTTTGTCTAACTAATCTTTGACAACCTAGACATTACGAGTTGGAGCCCCTTCCTGCTTCAGCCAAATATTAATTCTTTGCTAAATGGTACTTCCTCTAATAGTTCTTTCTGTAAGTACAAAATGAATATGAATAGCGTTCTTCCTTAAAGTGCCTTCGTATAAATGAGGGCCAACGAGATATCCATAATACATCTCTCCAAAAATTGACTCCAAAATCACGTTGGTTTCCTCTTGCTCTAATGTAACGAAGAAATTTTAGCACCAGTAGCGACAATTATGTCGGTTTTCAATTCCATTATTGCGAAAGTTACTCTTGTTGCTCCAGAAAATGTTGTCAAAAATATTATTGTATTTTATCATTTCCATAAACCCTTATGGACGCGAAAAGTTGCGGTGGTGACGACTTTATCCTTTTGACAACGACTCACATAACCCAATGTCAGAATAAAATTGACACCTTAAAGACATTGTTTACGAAATGCTAGTTGAATATAACGTCTGTAAGTATTTTTTGAAGAAAATGTGAATAGCGTTCTCCATTAAAGTGTCAGCGTAAAAATGAGGGCCAATGAGATATCCATTTAATACACCTCACCAAACATTGACTCGAAAAATTCTTTGGTTTCCTCTTTCTCTAATGCAACTAGTGAGATTTTAGGAGCAACAGCGACAACTTTGTCGATTTTCAATTCCACTATTGCGAAAGTGACTCCGGTTGCAAAGAGACGCAGTGTTTCCTGAGACTCTAGGGAATTTGTTTGTGTTATCTTTTGCCTTTTGGCATTTTTTACGTCAAAATGCAATGGAATAATGATATAACTATTGAGTTTATCGACCTCTATAGAAATTTCACTTGTTTGTGTAGATGTGAATACACTAATTACAAAAACCGGATTATACGCAATGATGCAGGGATTATGTACAAAATACAACGCCAAAGCAAGTCTTGAACAAAATTAACAATTTGAAGTCTTACTTCCATAAAGAATATGCAGACGTTACTAAGAAGAAAAGTGGATGCGCGACCTCCGAAACATACGAAAGCAGTTGGTTCGTCTTATACTTCCATGTATATTTATTTTGGATGGTGACACGCAACGCAGTGGCACAGAAAGTAAGGTTTCAGAATATGATATCCAAGAGAACATTAGTGAGAACGAGGAAAATAGTGAAATAGAGGTATTGTCTATAAAGCTCGAAATGTATTTACTTCGGTATTTGCATTATTTATCGTTTTAGACATGGCACTGTCAAATACAATAAATTTTAAAGTTGTACTACTCTTACATAGTTAGTTTTTCTATGAAATAAGATTATTTTAGAACATGGTGAACGTTTTATTACGGTATTTTTAATATAATTCTGTACCATTACTGATATACGAATATAAACTACTTGTTGGCAAATATTTCTTTCCACGAAACACCTGCCTTTTTTTGATACAAAATAATTCATGAATTCTTCTCTGATTAGCTTTGCATCATTTCCGGCTATACGCGGAATTTTATTGAAACTGATTATGAGTAACTCTTCTCCAAGTATCTGGTGCTATTTCTCCGGTATCCACATTTTAGCTATCAAATGTTTCCGGTGGAGAATATTTGGCTTCATTGCTATTGGTTGTCTAGAAATTCGAAAGACTGTTGATAAAAATCCGACCCCATTTTCCATAATGCGCCGGGCTCTAGACAGCCTATAATTGTATATTCTCCTTAGAGATCCTGCTGGTACATTAACCGGAAGTTGTTTCAAAATATTGGCTGTCAAAGGAAAGGCGTCATCTGCCACGATCATGGTACTTCTAATTGCATGCCCTTAAGAGGTGTTGGTTTTGATATATTTAATGCGTTAATAATAAAACTTCTACAGAAAGAGGTACCTATTGTAGAAAATGCCTCCATCTGACATTCGTCCCTGAGATCCTACATGTGCATATATAAATTTATAGTTTGCATCTACAGTCGCCATTAAGATGATACTAAACATCCTTTTGTAATAATTATAGAAGGAACTACCACTATTCGGTGGACATTGGATTTGCACTGGTTTTCACATTCTTTAGCTATTTGAAGCCATTCATCTTCAGTCGAAGGAACCTAAAAGAAATCATAGTTGTATATGCTGTGTTATATGTTTTGTTATTATAATAGATTATTTAAAAACTTATTTTTTTAATAACCAGAAAACGTTTTTAGGTAGTTGAAGACGAAACTACCTCTTCAAGTACAAATCAAAAGACATTGGATATTCTTCATCGAATACCAAACGTAAAAAAAAAACGTCGCATGTAGACGAAGCCTAAAATTTCATGATAGAGGCAAGGGAAAAATTAAGCAAACAAGATCAATTTTCCGCTTTTGGGGAAGTAATTGGTTACATATTAAGAAGCTTAAATACCCCACGTTTACAAGCTATAGCCGAGTTTGAAATCAACAGATAAGCAGCCTAGCTGTCCCACTATCGTGCGTTCAAGTGACACTCCGAAATCAGATAATAGCCGCCCTAGATCTTCAACTACTACTTCTAGTTATGAATTGTCAATTACACCTGAAATTCTCAGCCCAAATTTAGAAACGCTTTCCAATCCTAGTACTACAGATTCCTACTAGAATTCTGCGCTAATACAACTACAAAATGTTCAACAACTCGTCCCTGACATGGCAGACTTTTTGAAGGTTCATATATGATTATTTTTGAACTAAAGTTTGTTATCTTGCTTAAAATACTACTTAGATATTAAATTAGTTTATGTATCTGGTTTCTCTAATAAAGTTTATTTTTTTAAATTTGGAATTACATTAATTTTCTTACCTTAACATGCCCTTTTAAAACTTTATTCATGGCATTACACACTTCAGGCATAAATCGTGAAATAGTTGAATCAGAAATTCTAAATGTATACATTAAACTCCTGTATGAGTCTCCGGATGCTAAATATCTCAAACAAACTCTCAGTCTTACTTTTTCAGGACTAGCTGCCTTCATATTTGTAATTGTTTTCCTAATAATTGGCCCAATCATTGACACCAGTTCTTCAGAATCCGTCGAAGACATCCTCGCAAAGTTTTGAAAGAACCAACCGCCGTCATCTGTATACCTCTTTTTCAGAAATTCTCGTATCCAACGCTTGCGTTTATTACGTTGTTTACTTCTCGCTATTATGATAAACGTAGCACACAAACCTCCAAACTTCAAAACACCTATCTTGAGATATGCAAGACGCATCGATATCAATTTTAAGTGTAAATGATATGTTGCACGATATAAATGGCAACAGTTTTGTGCGCTATATTGCATGCGCTGCTACACGAAATGTGGCATGCACTAACGCACGAATAAAGGCACCGTCTAAAGCGCCCTTAATGCGTCTTTAGTATTTAACTTGCATTCTCCGTAGTTGAATATAACGCCGACTTCATAAACAAAATTATCGCTTCATGTTACTATTAGAGAGTTTTTAAGCCAACTACAAATAACAGCAGTTTTGGTCGGTGTTATGGTTAACGTTAATAGAGAGTTTTTAAGCTAAGTAAAAATAACAGCAAATTTGCCGATGTTATGGTTAACGTTATTTTCGATAACGATTACGACGCCTTTCATAAAAGAGATTTCAAACCTCTTAACACGAACGTCAAAAATCCTCTTTAAAATAACGGAAATAACAAATGACATTTGGCTATTTGTATAGTATGTATATCATAACACAATCCAGACCAACCCAAACTTAGTTGGAATAGGACGTTTAGGATTGTTTTCGAAATTCAAATTTGACACTGACATTTCAATCACCTCATATCTATACCGGTATGATTTTTTCTTATTATTTGGCCGTTATTTATTCCAAGAAATAATAATGCCCTACAATGTCTAAAATTCAAAAACTATGTATAGGTTTTTAAGAGTAACTTATAAATATTCCAAGTTAACTAATAAAAATATAACTTCTATGCCTTTTCAAATTTTTAATAATAAATAATCAATCAAATTTCGCCATCAGACTCAAAAGAATATTAGTAACTTCTAAGCGCATTGGCAACGTTGAATCCCACGAAATAACCACAACGATTACGATAACACCTTCCTTATTTCTTCGTAATTAACGGAAACCGTTATCGTTATTAAAGTCATGGTGATAACATTTTAGTACTGCACATGCTCACAATAACGATAACGATAACGACATGCTGTAACAAGGGGCTTAAAATCTCGATATCGATAACGATTACGCCGCCATTTATAAAAGAGATTTGAAACCTCTTAACAGGATCGTCAAAAATCCTCTTAAAAATGACAACAATGACAACTGATATTTTTGTGTATTTTTATAGTATGAATATAGTAGCAACCCCATCCAGACTAACCCAAACTATATTTCCAAGGAATTGCTAACTGCAGCCCAAATGTTAACAATGTTGTCAATCCTATCGCATGAGCAGTACGATGTCCAATGAATTATTGCTGTCAACAGGCATTTTAGTGCAGTGGTCAGATCCTGTGCTTGTGATACGACGGCCCGGGTTCTATTCCAGTGGCAAGATGTTTTTTAAGGTTCTGTGTAAAAAGCTTTCTTCCTTCATTTTGGGCATGCCTTGGGTTAGTTTTGGTTAATTTATGTCAGTTGCGCCTCGTAGGGAGCGAAGCGAGCGGAGGATCATAGCAAAGCGAGAAATTGGCAAAGCAATTTGGCAACATTGTTAACATTTGGGCTGCAGTTAGCCGTTTCTATATTTCCATGATATCCAGTTGGATTAGGACGTTTGGGTTTGTTCTTGAATTTCAAATTTGACGCTGACATTTCATTCGTCTCATATCGATCCCCGTACGATTTTTTCATATATTGGCCTTTATTTATTCCATGAAATAATAATGCCCTGTTTAAGTTTCTTGATAGTTATGTACGTACCAAGGGTATTAATTAGATGTTTATTCACTGAGGGCGACAATGTTATAAACCCGAGGGCCTTTGGCCAGAGGGTTTATAAGTCGCCCGAGGGCGTACACATCTATTAATACCCGTGGTGCATACAAACATTTAGGTCATACTAGTTCGTTATTGCATTCACAATATGTAAATATTTAAAAAAAAATACGAATTCAATTCAATTATTTGAGTCCATAAAGTGTACTTTATGCCCGCATGGGCCATAAAGTGGACTTTATGCCCGCACGGGCATAAAGTAATCCATTATATAAATGGTATTTAAGGTATAAAAACACAATAATGTACTAATATGACATAAAGTAACTTATAAATATTCCAAGTTAACTAATAAAAAAAATAATTTCTATATGTTTTCAAATTTGTCATCGAATAATCAGTCAAATTTCGCCGAATTTAAAATAATGTTGCCGCCCATGAAATAACCACAACGATTACGATAACACCTTTATTTCTTCGTAATTAACGGAAACCGTTATTGTTAATAAAGTCAAGGTGGTAACATTTTAGTACTGCGCATACTCAAAATAAAGGTAATGATAACGACATGGGAAAACAAGAGGTATAAAATAATATTTCTATTACATGAAAAAGCTTGTAAAAGTTACCAATGCAAATTTTTCTTAAATTTTGACAGTTGTATTCAAACAGAAGGTTGTAATTTTGAACACAATTAAATAATTACTGAGAACAATGATTAATTATTGCACTTTATTTACTGCTGATTCTCTTATGAAAATAAAAAATAAAGAGAAAGTCTTATATTACTTAGAAAAGGGTAGAGTATCGAGTGGACAAAATTATCGCTTCATGTTACTATTAGAGAGTTTTTAAGCCAACTAAAAATAACAGCAGTTTTGGTCGGTGTTATGGTTAACGTTAATAGAGAG